>PVJL010010522.1:0-48778 GCA_004026885.1 Lyroderma lyra | reverse complement strand
CTCAAAATCAAAGGACAGATAAAGAGCTTCCCAGATGTAGGCTGACTAGACATACCATTTTAAATGGGACAGTAATGTTGTTTTTTTGTCCTGTTTAAAATGGTACATCTGGTCAGCCTATCCAGACGAGAAAAAGCTAAAGGAGTTCATCACCACCAAACTAGTATTGTAAGAAATATTAGAGGGACTTCTTTAAGATGGGGGGAGCAAAATTATGAAAATAAAATGGCAAAAGCTACATATCTATCAACAGTTACTTTTAATTTAAATGGATTAAAAGCTCCAACCAAAAGACATGAAGGGTATTGTGCTGAGTGAAGTGTAAGAGAGAGAAAGACAGATGCAGTTGATTTTGCTTATATGTGGAATGTAAAGAAGAGAATAAACAAACAAAACAGGAACAAATTCATAGATACAGAAAACATTTTGATTGTTGCCAGATGGGAGGAGAGTTGGGGGAGTGAGTGAAATAAAGGGAAGGAATTAAGAAGTACAAATTGGTTGTTACAAAGTAATAGTTATGGGATATAGGGTATAGCATAAGGAATATAGCCAATAATATTGTAATAACTATGAATGGTGTCAGATGGATACTAGATTTGTAGAAGTGATGGGAGGAAGGCTGGAGTGTTGAGTGAAAAGGGGGAAGAAATTAAGAAGTACAAATTCATAGTTAAAAATAGTCATGAAGATGACTGTATGCCCCATAATATTGTAATAACTATGTATGGTGTCAGATGGGTAGCAGGTTTATTGGAATATAAATGTCTCATCACTATGTTGTACACCTGAAACTAATATAACATTGTATATCAAATGTAATTGAAAAATAAAAAAATATTTAAAAATGTTTTAAGTGTTCCTTCACAGTCGTAAAGAGCTAGAACCCAGAACTGCTATTAAAATTAGTTGTCTTATTAGAGATAGTTAATATAATTATACCTTTAAAGAATTCAATATAATTTAATAACCTAATTTGTTCATGAATATAGAAATACTGGCAAGCCTTGTTTTCATAGAATTTTTTTCAATCACCCTATATAAAATTGATGAGGTTTTTCCAATCTTACTATGTTCAATTTGTATAAATATAAATTCATTTTCATGGGTCCTGTCAAAGCAAGACACTCTGCACTGTAAAATAACAATGGGAAAATTTGAAGCAGCTAAAAACTGAAATATTTGGTAAACCTTGGTTCATCATTCCTTTTTCTCAAGGACTGAATCTCATTCACTTTAACCAATGTCTTCCTGAGTTGCTACTCTCTGGAACACTGAGCTATGTAAGTGTTTGGGTATCAGTTGATGGATCTCAAAGAAGTTTTCAGCTGAGTGTATATATGAGGTAGAGACAGTAAGACAAACAGATAATCAGGCATAGATATATATATATGACTACCAGAACGTTCACTAATAATAACAGCAATATTAAGCAGACACCCAGTACTATGAATAATTACAACCAAATATCTATTACCTAAATAGATACTGTGCTAGTTATTCAACACATTAAAACTTTCATTCTATTTCCACATAACAGAAATTTCACTTGAGCTAGCCTAAGCAGTAAGAGGAAATGTATTGAATCATAACTAGTAATATTATGTCTTAAGGATCATGTCTTGAGACGATCTGGGATAAAATTCCACAATATTCTCTTTATCTTTCAAAAACAAATAAAATATTATTGTTTGTTGCTGATGAACTGAACCTTTTATTACCTCTGGCAATGCTCACTGCTTAATACATGCTTCCTGCATCAGTAATACGGCTATATCGGTGTTCTCCTGGTAGGAATTTGCTTGATCTGTCTCTTACATATGTGTTACATATGTATAAGCATATAAGCAGACACATATTTCAGTCCTCAGTCACACTAAATTGAACTGTTGTTTTTGCTGGTTCTTGTTTATGGTGCTTTGGCTGTTTAATTATTTTGTATTATGAGCTACTCGGAGCTTTGGACTTCTACCTGCAGACATGATCTTTAGTCAGATTAAAGGTGGGATCCTCCAGAGAGGGATTTCACTTGCTTTTTCAAGGTTTATGGGAACTACCAGTCTAGGATCACTCTAGATGGAATGTGCAGCAAGAGGTTTCTCTTATTCCCCAGATGGTGTGAATTCAGGCTGAAAATATGCATGAAGTCCAATTCCTGTTTTGTTGTTGTTTACTCCTGTCTACTTAGCACTGAAATTTGAGCTAATAGACTTTTTTCTCCTGTACCATGAAACTGATGGTGAGATGAAGAAATAAGGGGTGAGGAATAATATTATACTAGTTTATTTCTAGGTTCATTTTTAAATTAATGGTTTAACCCACTGGGATCCTAACTTGTGGGGAAGATCTATTAGACTCCACAACTTAGGGAGCCTTTGAACTGTGTCTCTGAAGCCCTTTGGGGCCATGAGTAAATCTGAATTTCTGCCTCTACTCCTCCTTGTTTGGGAAATGGCTGGCTACAGTGCTTGTCCAACATCCCCATAGAGTTTCTTGTCTTCACTCAGTACCTAGGTTGAGCATTTATTACTTTCTTGACACATCCTGACTCTTTTAAGATTTTTATCAGGATCCATTTAAGCATTGAGGCCACCTTCTTACCAGAAATAGACTCAATTTAGTAGATGGCACCTCACACTCTGTTAGGCTACTTATTCATGTCTTTATCTTTTTTTCCTCTCAAATAATCATATACTTCAGTACACTACCATTAAGATTACTTGTTTTCTATCACTGAATTTCATGAGAAGAAACTGGGAGTGTGATAGGCTTTAGTTGCCAAAGTTGTGGTAACCCTATTAGTAATGTTCCTAGCTCAGGTCAGTCTTTAAGGAGGATACCACAAGCTACTTACATCTGTCAACTTGAACTACCCAAGAAAACTTTGCTTTTTTACATTTTTCTATTTTTTAGCTCTTATTTGCTCTGCTGGGGTCCTGCCTCAGCGTTCCAGTGAACAGTACCTGAAGTGGGGGGGGGGCGAGGTTTAAGGGAACAAAAAGAGAAAGAGACAAAGAGGGTCTGGGAGGACTGGAAGCATTCTTAGCAACCAGCCCCGAGTTTATTTTTTCTCCCCAATATATCCCCACAGCGCAGTGCAGTACAGCAGAAACAAATATGCATTATCTTACACAAGGACAAATCATAAACTATCCTTGACTCTCTACCAGCTAACTTGAAGGTCAGAGTAAATGAGAGGGAGTCAGTTTCCCAAAGCATTTCTTCCAAGTACCCAGATAGTCTTTCTTTAGTGTCTCCCAAGGAACTGGTCATATCAGGCACATTCCTCAGTACACACCCTCCAGGTGCAGTAAGGAACACTACAAAAAGTAAAACAAGTTATGCTTCCCTAAAGCCAGCCTGCATGGCTCCCAACATCTCCCCCTTTTTTATTTAAAAAAACACACCTATGACCCCAGGTGAGAGCGAAAGACAGTGCCTGTCTGAGGCATTTCTCTTGTAAGTAATAACCTTACCCATCATTGGCATTTCATCATCTTACGATGAAACCCTGTCTTAGGTTGGTTATTCCCAGGGAAATCTTACCCGTCATTGACTATCCTGACTTCGCTAAGTTTGGGGGGAGTGGAGTGAAATAAAACAGGCAGCCAAGCTTAAGGCATTGCCCTAAGCTTAACTACATGGATGTTGGCTTGAATATCCATCATCCTTTTAATGAAGTATTTAATGAGGATGGGGAGTGGGCACAGAACCACACAGACACAAAGGCCCAATACAAGAAATGCCATAACAGAATGAATAACATTTGGCATAGAGGGCAAAGAATTTCTCATCATTTCAACAAACTTAGAGGCAACTTGAGCTGCATCAAATTTTAAGGGTTTGGCTTCTCTCATATTTTTAATTTCATCATGAAGCCAAAGCATGTCCAGAGATTCATTAGCATTAATCCATATTCCCTGAAGATGTAAATGAACTCTATTCCATTCATGCTGACTATAATTATATATCTTAGGGGTAACATATATCCAATGATATTCAGCATGACATACCAAATGAGATCTGACCTTTATACTTTGAATTTTATTTCCCAAATATTGAACCATATCATATAAAGCATTTACTTTTTGTTCTAACCTTTTATCTATGTTTTCTTGAGTTCCCAAAGCTAAAGTAACATTCTTAGAAAGGTCATTAACATAATGCACATTTTGAATAGTTTGTGAAAGAGCTACAGCAGCAGTGGCAGCAGTGGCAATGATAGTCACTAAAGCCATTATTCCAGCAACCAAAAGTCCTATAAATCTTTTTGGTCTACTTAAAGCATATTCAATTTCTTTAAAAATCTGCAAGCTTCTTTCAGTATACCAAGGTCCAGAAACATTAACAGGAAGCATAACAAAAGATGGTTGATTAAGAATCACAATACGGGTTCTGAGCCAGACCCAAGAGATACAATTAGTCAAATCACAATTAGAACAAGATACATTAAACTGATTTCCCTCAAAGTGGATAATAATATTCCCAAACAAAAGTACATAAGGGGAAGAAACACAAGCAGATACATGAACAGTGTTAACAGTGGTAGCCCAATCTCTAGTCCCATCTCCTCTGACAGCTGTCTGACTGCAGGGAGTACCTGATTTACAGAACTCAGCCATCTGGATGATCTCACCCATCACCCCCGCAAGTCTCCAAAGTGAGTTTTGTTGATACCGTGTGTCAGAGCTCCATAGTCCAGAGGCCAGCCCTCGGGCCCAACTTGTCCGATTAGTCTGTGACCAACCAACAATATATCGATCTGTCCCAGGGATGTCATATTGGGCAGGGCTGTTTCCATGACAGTCTCTCCATGGAACAGCCTCAGTGTCAAGTTCCAATTTTCTGCCACAAGGTGAATGTGACTGAGGAACAGGCTGATCTATCTTCTTTCCCCCGGACCAATCGCTTAGCAAATTAAGACGAACAGTCCACCGACCCAGGAGTCATTAGTATGCATGGTAACAGAGGAGCTACGTAAGCACTCAGTGGCTGACACATTTTTAACAATACAGATAGGCAGTCCTATTCCCAAGCCATTGTAATTGAAATTCTTCTCTGTCTGCCACTTCACATGACCACTGGATGGCAGGCTGAGAGCATGGGTGCCATTAACATACACTGGGATCTCAGGGCTCTCCCATACCGCCGGATGGAGGATCGGTGGATCTGGTACATAGGCCCAATACGTCACCCCTGGTGCCATCGGGGGACAGTCCATCAGCATCAACAGCAGGAGCATCATCGTGCATCTGAGAGTTTTCTGCGACACGGACCAACCTCTCTGGGAGCCACCTGGCGCTGTCTGCATTCTGTGGAAAAACACAAGCATGCCCTCATCCCCAAATTAACACTGGGTCGGGGCCATTCCATACACCCATGAGTGGGTCCTTCTATCTCACCTGAGCATATGTGCTGTGTGGTTGTGTGCCAGAATCGCTCTGCTGCGGAGCGTCCATGAGCATCAAATATTAAAAAATTTAAGATAAAAAGTGCATGATGTAAACAATTCTGAGGTGACATGGGGTATAACTCCCCCTTTTTTATTTTTTCTAATTGAGCCTTCAGGGAGCCACGAGCCCTTTCAACAATACCTTGTCCCTGAGGGTTATAAGGAATTCCAGTTTTATGAGTAATCAGAAAATTTGTACAAAATTTTTGAAACACCTGACTAGTATAGCCAGACCCGTTGTCAATTTTTAAAATTTGAGAAACTCCCATAGCAGAAAAATATTTTAAGCAGTGTGCTATAACGTGCTTAGTGGCCTCTCCTGTTTGAGCAGTGGCCATAAGACATCCTGAAAAGGTATCTATAGTAACATGTACCTAATTAACTCTTCCAAATTCAGGGATATGAGTAACATCCATTTGCCATAATTGATTAGGCTTTAAACCCCTGGGGTTAACTCCATAATGAGGAACAGAATGATGCAGAGGACATTGAGAACATTGCTTTACAATCTGTCTTGCAGCTTCTCTGGTGATATGAAACTGCTTATGTAGGCTGGTACTATTTTGATGATGCATAGCACGTGACTGTCTTGCCTGTTCTATAGCTGATAAACAAATTAATTTAGTAGCCTCATCGGCAGCGGTATTTCCTGCCTCCAGAGGGCCAGGCAAATTGGAATGAGCCCTAATATGACCAATATAACATGGTTGTGTCCTTTGACGTATAGCCTTTTGAATGTTTTGAAAAAGCTGCTGAATTTGTCCATTAGTGGTTTGCACATTAGCCACAGTTTCAAGACATTGGAGGGCTTTAGCAATGTACAGCTATCAGTGTACAAATTAAATGGTAGAGATTGCAGAACTTCAAAAACTGTAGCAACAGCCCTTAGTTCTATTACTTGTGCTGATGCCAGAGGGCCTTGTAAAGTATGTGTTATCTTATCAAGATAACTGGCCCTCCCATTAGAGGAGCCATCAGTGAAAACTATAAGGGAAGAAGGAATGGGTTGATCTTTAACCATTCGTGGAAAGATGAACTCATGTCGCAAAGTAAACTGTAATAATCTATCACCTGGGTAGTGATTATCAATTTTTCCTGCAAAGTTAGCAAATGCAATAACCCAGAATCAGAATTTTGAAACAACCAGTCAGTCTGCAGTTTTGTAAAAGGAATACCAATGCTCTGAGGTTCTGCCCCAAAATATTTGTTGGATTCAACTCTGGAGAGTTGTACTAAAGCTGCAACAGCCTCATAATAAGGAGTGAGTACTCGAGCAGGTGACACAGGCAGATGTAACCACAGCAAAGGCCCATGCTGCCACAAGACAGCTGTAGGAGTATGAGCAGTAGCTAAGATATATGCCTCCCAAGGCTCCGCATAATTTAGATAGGTAACTTGTTGATTTTTAATAGCTGTTTCTACAAGTTGTAAAGCCTGTCGACCTTCCTCAGTGAGCTGTCTAGGTGAGGTAGGATCAGCATCACCTTTTAAGATATCAAAGAGAGGTTTTAACTCTCCAGTAGTTATTTGCAAATGTGGCCTAAGCCAATTGATATCTCCCAGCAACTTTTGAAAGTCATTTAAAGTAAGAAGCTTATCTTTTCTGAGCTCTACCTTTTGAGGCATTATGGCTCAAGGCAATAAAGTATACCCTAGATAAGAATAAGGAGGCTCCTTTTGTATTTTCTCTGGGGCAATAACAAGTCCATAGGTTTCCAGAGATTTTTGTAAGTGAGTAAAAGTTCTCAACAAAATTCCTTCATTAAGACAGCTAAAAGAATATCATCCATATAATGTACTATATAAACTTTAGAGAAAAATTTTCTGGTTTGTTCAATAGCTCGTGATACACACTTTTGACATAAGGTGGGGCTATTAGCCATGCCCTGAGGCAAGACCAGCCATTGATATCTCTTCATGGGTTCTTTAAAATTAGTTGATGGAACACTAAAAGCAAATCTTTTACAATCTTTAGGAGCCAGAGGAATAGTAGAAAAGCAATCTTTTAAATCCAAAATAATTTTAAAAGTATTAGCTGGTATAGCAGAAGGGGTAGGGAACCCTGGCTGTAGAGCCCCCATCAATTGCATAGTTTCATTTACTTTTCTAAGATCTTGTAACAATCTCCATTTGCCTGATTTTTTTTTTTTTTTGATAACAAATATTGGAGAGTTCCAAGGAGAATTAGAAGGAGCAATATGCCCCTTTTCAAGTTGTTTCTGCACTAACAACTCTGCAGCTTGAATCTTTTCGGCTGAGAGGGGCCACTGATCCACCCACCCAGGAGCCTCACTTTTCCAGATAATTGGATCTGCGTGGGGTACAGGAGAATGAATGGCCCCCTCTAAAAATACCCTAATCCTGCTTGCGGGGGAATTTCTGAGGCTGAATGGGTTCAATTCTTCCCTGTCCAAATGGACCTAGCCCTAATTTGGGCAGCATTCCCTGATCAAACATTTGTTGAGTAACCTGTGGACTGGGACTATAAATATATACTCCCATTTTACTCATGACATCTCTTCCCCATAAATTTACTGGCAAACCTGGAACTATATAGGGTTGGAATGTCCCTTCATGTCCCTCAGGATCCCTCCAACAGATCACTACTTTGATTAGGAGATTGAGACTATGCTATGTCCTGTAATTGGGTTACCGTAGCTTGTTTTGGCCAGGCTTTAGGCCATTGATCTTCAGTAATAACTGACACATCTGCTCCAGTATCTAGCAAACCCTGGAAAGTTTTCCCATTAATTTGTAGTTTTAATTTTTGGCCTTCCTTGTCCTATGGCTTGAACCCAATATGCATTGGAGGATCCAAATCCTCTTGTTTCTCTACTTTGGGCCATATCATTTCCCTTTTTAATATAAGGGAGTAGCAGGAGCTGTGCAATTCTTTGGCCACTTTGAATTACTGAGATAGTGGAAGGCGAATGAACCATAACTTTAATTTCTCCAGTATAAGCTGCATCAATAACTCCTGGAGCTACCAGGATCCCTTTCATGGTAGTGCTACTTCTTCCTAAGATCAATCCCATAGTTCCAGAAAGAAGAGGACCAAAAACTCCAGTAGGAAGGGCTTGCATACCCATTTCTGGCATTAGTACTGTGTAGGTGGAGGAACTGAGGTCCAGTCCTGTGCTACCTGGGGTTGCTCTGACATGGTCCTGAATGGATTTCCTGGTTTTACCCCCTGCTCAGGGACAAAATTCTGGAGTGCCCCATAACATTGTTTCGGGTCCTGGGGCTGGCCCCTCTTCCAGTTTCCCTGCACGAGGGGCTTTCCTGAGGCATCTCGTTTTGATTTGCACTCACTGACCCAATGTTCTCCTCTCTTACATCTAGGACAAAGGCCAGGTGGGCATCCCCGCTGAGAAGCCTCAGCTTGTCTTTTAGGACATTGTTTAAGTTGATGGCCCATTTGTCCACATCCAAAACAGCTTCCAGGGTGTCCCGCGACTCGGGCTCTTCCCTGCTTTTGCTGTTGGAACAAAACTTCCTTAATTGTTTTCCCTTGCATAGCGGTGGCCATAGCTAAGCCTTGAGTATAAGATGGTCCAATATCTGAGCACAGCCTGACATAATCATTAAGATTGGCCTTTTTTCTAAATGGTCTAAGGGCTGCCTGACATGCTGCGTTGGCATTTTCAAATGAGAATTGTTTGACCAACAACATTCCTGCCTGATTTTCTCCTCCCATTAGTCTACTCGCAGACTGAGCAGTCCTGCCACAAAATCTTGCTATAACTCTTCTGGGCCCTGCCTGATTTTTGTCAGGTCCTCCGTTTGTCTTCCCCCATTGTTAAGCATTTTGGCCCAAGCCCTCCGAGCAGCTGCATTAGTTTGCACATATGCTGCAGGATTAAAACCTAGCTGTTTACCCAGCTCTCGGGAAGGACCTTCACCTGCTAACATGTCATAATCAATGGGGATATTCTGGCCTCTATTAATCTCAGCAGTAACTTGACATAACTCTGAAAAATCTGATTTCCAGAGCAAAAAATCCCCTCCTGACAAACACGCCTTTGCCAACTGTTTCCATTGTGCAGGGGCCAGGGTTGCCGTAGATAAGGTATCAATTAAAGTCAGGGTGAATGGAGCTGTAGGCCTATATTGAGCACAAGCGGTTTTTATCTCCTTTAGCTATTTAAAAGGAATTGGAGCGTGATCTCTAACAACTCCGCCTTGGCCATCAGGCCGCTCAATAACTGGATATGCCATAAATCCTGACACATCCTCTCCCTGTAAATATGCTTGCTGAATCGAGGTCTGAAGCCTCGGCTGTCTTCTCCCTTTCCTGCCCAGTAGACATAACCACTGGGGCAACGACAGCTCCCTCTATTCCTTTGTATAAGGGATCATCTAACATATTCTCATTCCAAATTCCCATCTCAGCCATTTTTCATTTTATTTCTCTTACTTGAGCCGCCAAGGGAACATGGATATACAGCGGTGGAGGCCGAGGGGGTTTACTTTCAGTTTTAGGCCGTTCTAGGTTACTTTCAATTTTAGGTGAATCTTGTTTTGGATTTTCTTGGGCTAAAAACAACTGAGGATCATCTAAATCAGGGTCATGATACCTAGCTGCTTCTTTCTCAAGTCTTCCTCATCCTGAGGATCCAGCTCCTTGTCAGGGGCAACTTTCTCATAGAGCTGGAGCGAGGGAGCAGACGGGGGAGGGGCAGTCGGAGCTACAGGGTCGGGTCACGATCCCCACTCTTCCTCCTCTTCCTACCCCACACACCCTCATGTCTGGTATCCAAGCTATTTCTAATTAGAGTCCATAAAGCAAAAGTATCTACTGGAATTTTTCCAGGTCTATGAGCTTCAAAGTAACCTCGTAATTGGACCCGCACTTCTTCCCAAGGTTTTACACTTACGGTCCCCTCTTCTGGAAACCAGGGACAAATCTTTTCTTTAAAATCTAGAAACTTTTCCAATTGTGGTTTTCCTACCTTCGCTCCCCTGGCCTTGAGGAGGTTCAGTAGGAGATGGGTGTACAACTGTTTACTATTTCCTGCACCCATCTTTATTACTGTCACTCCCGGTCTTTTCTCACCTCACACCACTTACCCATATGTACGACCTTTTTTCCGCGGTGACCTTCACCTGATCCCCAGTATTCAGGTCCCCGGTTCGGGCGCCAACTCTGCCGGGGTCCTGCCTCGGCATTCCAGTGAACAGCACCTGAATTGGGGGGTGAGGTTTAAGGAAACAAAGAGAGAAAGAGACAAAGAGGGTCTGGGAGGACTGGAAGCATTCTTAGCAACCAGCCCCGAGTTTATTGTTCCTCACCAATATATACCTACAGTGCAGTGCAGTACAGCAGAAACACATATGCATTATCTCACTCAAGGACAGATCATAAACCATCCCTGACTCTCTACCAGCTAACTTGAAGGTCAGAGTAAATGAGAGGGAGTCAGTTTCCCAAGGCATTTCTTCCAATTACCCAGATAGTCTTCTTTCTTTAGAGTCTCCCAAGGAACTGGCCATATCAGGCACACTCCTCAGTGAGCAGTACACACCCTCCATGTGCACAAAGGAACATAACAAGAAGCAAAACAAGTTATGCTTCCCTAAAGCAAGCCTGCATGGCTCCCAACAATTTGCCTTCAGTTTATATTTCTGCTCTGGCAGTCTTCTAAAAGTAAAATTACACAAATAAACTTTAGTGAGTTGAATGATTACCTCCCCTCACCCTCAAAGATAAGTCCACCCAGAACCTCTCAATGTAACTTAATAGGGGTCTTTGTAGATTATATAAATTAAGGACTTTAAAATGAGCTCATTCTGGATTATCTGGGTGGGTTCTAAATCCAATGGCTATTGTCTTTATAGAAAGAGAAGACATGGACAGGAGAGGAGAGACACAGAGTAGAAGGTGATGGAAGATGAAGGTAGAGACTGAAATGATGGACCTACAAGCCAAGGACAGAAGCTAAGAGAGGGTCAGGGACACATCTGCTTTCAGAGCCCCCAAAAGGAACCAACCCTGCTGACACCTTAATTTGGGCTTCTGGTCTCTAATTGTAAGAGGATACATTTCTGTTATTTTATAGGCTTAAGAACTACATTTACAGATTCTCTCTGCTCCAGCAATTTATAATATCATATAATAATCAAGCATGATTAAAGAATGACAGTCAGGTGAAGGACTTTTATGAAGGTCTCTCCCAATTTCCAAAGTCTGCTGGTTTGAGAATTAAATTCAATGCGTGCATAAAGGTTTTTAAGTATGAAGACTTTCAGAACTATCACCATGACTTTTCTGACGGCTCATTCGTCCTCTTCAGCTCTGACAGTGTTTTTAATGTTTGCCCTTCGTTCTGTTCTCTTGTGCTTCACCCCCTCCTGCACTGTCTTATTGAAATAAGACTCGGAAACTTCCCAAAGTGTCTCAGAACTTGGCAGAGAAGTAATTTTTATCTGGTGAAGATCAACAACACAATAGCTCCTAGAATTTGCATAGCAAATTATAATTTAGGACTCAATTTTGTATACTTTGTTTATCACCAGAGCAGCCCTCTGAGGCATGTATTGTCATTACCATTTTATTAATAAGAACCATTTTTCCCCAGTTAGAACAAAAGAACTTGAGTGGAAAGGAATCTTAAAACTGCTGGCCTGCTTCATTAATTAATTAAACAGTTCTTGAGAATTACCATACACTAGATTCTAAGATGCTTCACCAATTCAAATGTAATGAGTCTATTCCTGGCTTCACCTGCTGATGAGTAAATTTATATCACTACCAGCAACAGTGTAGCAATTTTATAGCATTAATAAGTTGTATATTAATTTCAAACCAAAGTATTCATAAGTAGGAATTTTTTACACACTCCAAATCAAAAATGTAAATTAACAAAAATGTATTGTAGAGTTTTATTTATGGTGGTACCTATAAATCTATTTTATTATTAACTGCTGCATAGGACTTAATATAATTTGTTTGCTCATTTCTTCCTTGGTATTTCCAATATTTTCTTGCAATGAGAATCTTTTTGTACAAATGCTGAAGTATGTCTTTAACAAAACTTATACTAGAATAGAAATAGATTTGCTGAGTCAAAAGGATATTCACATTTAAAATATAATAGGTACTGTCAATGTCTCTCTCTGAGTATTATGAGCATACACCTTTCCCAAAGTATTCACCAACACTGAATAATATTTATCTTTAAAATCTGTCCATCTAACAGGTGAAAAATGACTCAAACTTGTTTTAGTTGTTAGGAGGAGGGCAGAAAAGCTTAGGAGAGATTTTCACTTTCTTCTCAGAATAAGAGACAAGGCTGAGTGGCCTGGTAAACTCCTTGTTCTGCCAGGCTGAGCTGGCCTGAGCCAGTGTCCAGAGGAGTGGCAAGGCTTTATTTATCTGAGATCAGCATTTTGGGCATACAGAGGTGCTTCCACATTGTTCCAGGGCCTCCATATGCAGACATGACCCTCAGTGTACATGCAAGCCCTCAATATTCACTCTCTCCACCCTCCTTCCTGGGCCCAGAGATTTCATCATTCATTTCTCATGACCTAGAGGACCTAAATTCCACCGGCCAACATAAGTTCATAACAACCCTTACTCATGGTTTCAGTTACCTGAGGTCAACTGAAGACCAAAAACATTAAATGGAAAATTCTGGAAACAAATAATTCATAGGTTTTGAATGGAGTGCCATTCTGAGTAACATGATGAAATCTTATAAGTCCTACTCGATCCTGGGATGGACATGAATCATCCCTTTGTCCAACATCTCCAAGTTGCATATGCTCCCCACCCATTAATCACTTAGTAGCCATCTTGTGGCATCATGGTGCTTGTGTTCAAGTCATCCTTATTTTACTTAATAATGGCCCCAAAGTGCGAAAGTAGTGATGCTGGCAATGCAGATATGCAAAAGAGAAGTTGTAAAGTGATTTGTTTAAGTGACAAAGTAAAAGTTCTTGACTTAATAAGGAAAGAAAACAGTTGTATGCTGAGGTTGCTAAGATTTGTGGTAAGAACGAATCTTCTATCTGTGAAATTCTGAGGGAAAAAATTATGCTAGATTTGTGGTTACACCTCATACTGCAAACATTATGGCCAGTTTATGATAGGTGATTAGTTAACAGAAAAAGGCATTAAGTTTGTTCCAACCGACCTCAGTGTGTTGCACCAGGAAGTATTGAGCCTATATGAAGTTTCAGCAAGGGACCCCCTGAAACCAGTGACACCAGACCATATAATGCAAGTCAGAGAAGGTTACACAGAAATAGGTTTGGACTGAAAAATGAAAATTACTGGAGAGGAAAAGACTACATTCATATAACTTTTATTACAGTATATTGTTATAATTGTTCTATTTTATTATTAGTTATTGTTAGTCTCTTACAATAACTAATTTGCCTAATTTATAAATTAAACTTTATCATAAATATATATGTATAAAAAAAACAGTGTATATAGGGTTCAGTACTGTGCATGATTTCAGGCATCTACTGGGAGTTTTGGCAGATATCCACTGCCAATGGGGGGAACTACTCTAATGTGGTGTGAGGTCAGGTCCTTTCTCTTGTGCATCCAGACTAATGTCAGAGGATGGCCCTTCTGTGCTGGACATTGGCCATGGTACATACAGACCATCTATGACTGGCCCAAGCTGTGGGGAAATACTTGGGGGACCCCATGTGCTGTTGTTACTTCTCCACAAGATTTTCTTCAATAGACCTTATGTGTTCCCTGTGCTGTGTGGTGCTAATGGTGTGTGTCTGTGACCTTCTAGCATGACAATATTTGTAATGCTTTTATTTTATACTAATAAAAATAATTTAAATATTTCTTGAGTAATTTTTTCAGTAGCAAAACAATTGCTTATTATGTTCACAGAGCCTGTGAGATATGGATTCTCAGTAAGGCACAGCAGAGACAACTTGTTTCTGCCACATGCTTTCTGGAGTCTCAGTGGGAAGACTCATACCACTGGGGAAGGAACCACCAGAAAGCTCACTCCTGACACACCTGGGGTTGACGGAAGCTGCGACCTCAGTGGGAGTTGCCAGACTCCAACACATGGCTCCTTGATGGGGCCCAGGTTTCCTCAAAACAGTGTGACTGGCCTCCAAGGACAGGCTCAAAAGAGACAGAGCTAGGTGGAAGATGCAGTATTTCAGACCTAGTTTCAGAAGCCACAGAGAATCACTTTGGTCATATCCAGTGTTTGGGGCCATCACATGTTCCCCTTGAGATAAAAGTGGAGGGGACATAGACACTACATGGGAAGAATGTCAGTCACATTGTAAGAATAGCCTGTGGGAAGGTGTGTTCATCTTTGGGAAAGACAATCTACTCCTTTCCCTAATTGCTATAAACTCATTCTTTTCATTTCCAAAGTGGAAGATATTTAGTCAAAGTTCCTACTAGAAAAATGTCATGTTAGATTGGAACATCTGGAATGATGGGTAAATAACACATTTGTCTCCCTAGAGTCTAGTTCTAGTGAGTAGTATATAGCTTTCATTTATCATAGCTGCACTAGAAGTAAATATAAGAAAAAATATTTCCCTTATATTTATTATGACCTTCAAAATTGCCTGCTCTAAGTCTGACCACATACAAAACTAGCATAATCCTCTTAATGTTTTCTTGGTACTTAGGAAGATCACCAGGAAGATGAATAGTTAGAAATACCTTTACTGCTTTATAGATTATGACATCTATATATATTGATAAAACCCAGACACGAAATGCAACTAGTTGAATAAGATGTACACATTTCGGTAAGTGCTAATCATTACGTATTAGTCAATATCCTACATTCATTGAGTTTAGTTTTGGAAGGATATATGAATTTGGTTTTTTCCCTCACAATTTTACATTTAATTTGTGATCCTGAAAATTATATTTATACTTACACAATATGTACCCCTTTTCAACTAAAAATCTTGCCTCTTCATATTTACATAAGAAATTAAGCTTTGGGTAGTTTGGAAAACTAGAAATGGAACAGACCGCATTAGGAAAAAAGATAATATACACAATGCCACAGTCTTCATAGCATAAGTGAGAAGGGGTAAATAAGTTCTCGGACCTGCTGAACACTTTTTTTATTCAGATGCTAGATGGTCCTTTGCCCTGCGGATCAGATCAGAGTGTCTTTTCAAGAACAAAAGATGAGGGAAAAGGGGATCAAATATATGGTGACAGAAAGGAGAACTGACTTTGGGTGTTGAGCATGTAATGCAATACCTAAATGCTGTATTATAGAATTCTACACTTGAAACCCATATAATCTTACTAACCAATCTCACCTAAATAAATTTAATAAAAATTAAAACAACAACAACTCTGTTCTTGAACTCAAATGGAAGAGAAGAGAAACCAAGAGATTTAGCCTCACACTGCTGCTGCTTCTTTGGGCTGTACTTCTGCAACTTAAAGGAAAATTCTTTGCCTTCTGCCCCCAACTTCCCTTACTCCATAGACAGCAGGGCTGTGTCGTCACTGTTGCACTCTAGTCCCCAAAACTTGGGTCAATCCCTGGCTGGCCACAGCTGCCCAGAGAGGGTGTGTGTGACCCATACAGGTCAGCATGGCAGCATTCCACATCACAGGAGCCACATGTCACAACAGAGGGAGAGGATGTGTGTCCTATCTCATCCCAGCACATTTCAGTCTGTACACATCACTGGAAGAGGACACTGGTGTATTGTTAAGAGGGAAACTGAATACATTAATTTGCTTTATTGGCTTTGGCCTGTTTGGAAAATAGTAATCTGAATCCATTTTAAAGTGTGGCTCAAAATTCATGATTATATTTAATTTTATATCAATATAGTCAAATCCTGCTATTTTTGTTTAACTTATTCATGGTATGTCTTTGTCTACCCTTTTACTTTCAATCTACCTGTATTGTATCTGAAATGAATTTCTTATAGACAGCATATTGTGGGTCATTTTTAAAATCCCCTCCTCCAAATTTTTTTGTTAAAGTGGTGTAAACAGACTACTTACATTTAGGATAATTATTGATATGTTAAAGCTTCTATCAGTCATTTATTTTTTACTTTCTGTTTGTTTCCTCTTTTTCTTGTTTCTCTGCTTCTCTCTGTGTAACGTTTTGCTGATTACTTTAACATGTTTAAGATTCCATCCTGGTTGGAACCAGAAGCTGTTAAGTAAATATTTAAAAATATTACATAACAAAATTTACCATCTTAACCACTTTAAGTGTATGTATAGTCAGTGGCATTAAGTACATTTAAAGGTTGTATAACCATCACCACTATCTATTTCTAGAACTTTTTCATCATTCCAAACAGAAACTATGTACTATCCATTAAATAGTAACTCCATTTAGCCCCCTGGTAACTCTATTCCACATTCTGTCTCAATTTTCCTATTTTAAGTATCTCATTTAAGTGGAATTGTACAATATGTGTCCTTTTGTGTCTGGCTTATATCACTTAGAATAATGTTTTGAGTTACATCCATGTTATAGTATGAATTGAAATTTCATTTATGTCCAAATAATATTTGTATATTATTTTGTTTATCCCTTCTATTGATGGGCCCTTGGGTTGTTTCTATCTTTTGGCTATTATAAATAATGCTGCTTTGAACATTGGTATACAAGCATCTGTTTGAGTCCCTGCTTTGAATTCTTTGGGATATATACCTAGTAGTGGAATTACTGGATCACCGTGAATAATTTTTTAAAACACAAGAAGTTTCCCAAGTGTTCTATGACAGCAATGAAACTGATGTTCCCAGAATTCAGAGTGGACAGATGAGAACACTGGTACATAATGCCACAGAACAGAATATTCAAAGAGTTGCTACTATGATCACCTCCTAAGTCTCCCTGCAGTGTGGATGGTGAGGGTAAGTTACTGGGGTTAGCACACCTACAGGCTTTTCTTTTTGCTTTTTGGTTTTTGTTTTTTTTTTTGTTTTTGCTTTTTGGTATGTGGGTAGTTCCCTGGCTGGGAATCGGACCCAGGCCGCAGCGCTGACAGTGCCAGCACACAGGCTTTTCTTTATGCAGGATTTGGTGAATCAGGATCAGAGGTTGTAGCAAGGTAAGGGTTTCCAGAAAACCTTCAGACCAGTTTGGAGAAAGCTTATAAAGTCCATAAAATTGGAGTTTCCAACTCAGACAGGATTCAGTTTTGTTGACATAAAAACCTGTTTTCTGTTACATTTGCCACTAAGTGGACAAATAACCTTAGGAAAGTGACTTAACCCCTTGTAAACATGGAGGGAGGGACAGGAGATTGGTGTGGTTGGGACGGACTAGATAATATAAGGTCTCTTTCAGCTCTAAGAATCTGTGATTTTAGAAGTCTTATAGATTGCTTTCTTCTTTAGGTCAAGTTTTTGTTTATATACAGGTTTGATTTCTAGGTCAGTGTATTGGAAATAACTGAGGTCAGAGAGGTTCACATTGGGTCTGGGCAGACCAAAAAAAGAAATTGAGGAGCCACAGACAACTTAAACACAGTCTTTATTTCATTAGCAGAGCAGCAACAAAGTGGTGTCCAGGAGTTCCCCCTCAGTAGCTCATAACCCCCTCCCAGAGAGTCCCATTCCCTTTTATAGGCAGGAGAGCCAAAGTGGCAGGCAGCCAAGAAGTGAGCTCAGAAGGCACATAAACAATGAAATGGCTGCCATCTGGGAAAGTTCAAGTCACAGTTACACCTCAGGTGTGCATCCTTCTGGTGGAAGCTCAGTGAGAGAGCCTGAGCCATTCCATTTTTCCCACACTCCATACCTTCAGGGTTTCTCGCCTCATGATCTACATGACAGGCATCTTCTGTGATGTTCCCTGTGTGAGTAGTTGTCAGTCCCCAGAAGGTTAAAGCTAAGCCCACTGTAAAGGGTTAAAGCCAGGCCCGCCACCCAGGCTTGACCTTGGTATAATCAGTCCCTGTCTGGGGCTGAGGAATTCCTGGGGCTGACAGTTACTGTGCATGTACCGCCTTATGTAACCATGAAAACTCAAACAATTGCTACTGGGCAGATGTAGCAAGATGCCACTCCTGTTTGAATATGTATATATAGTCCCAGGTGTGCAATAAAGTAGCTTGCTTGCTGGTGTGTTTATGGTCCCCCATGTCGGCTCCGCGTGTGTTTTTTCAATTGGGTGTACCACCGCCGAAACCTGCCCTGCCTGGAAACCTTGGCAATGACAGTAGTGTTACATTGCATCCAAGTACCACAGCAACATTAAAGATTACAACAACAAATTACAACAGTACATGCAATAACAGAGAGGACTATCACTCAGAACACTGTGTTATTGCAAATATGCCCCCCATTTGGCCAACACAGGCATTTGGGCAGTACCACTGCCTAGTATTGTGGCCCAATCATGTATCCATCCTGTGACAGGATACATGGTCTGTACAGTCACAGGGGCAGTAGCCATAATACTTTCAGTTGCCAAAAGGGCAGCATACACAGCTACCAACTGTTTTTCTACCAAGGAGTAATGGACCTCCGCCCCCTTCCACAATTGGGACCAGAAGCCTATGGGCTGCTGCAAGCACTCAGAACACTGCCATAGGTTCCAGCCAAAGCCTTCTGCAATGACATATACATCAAGCTTACGAGGCCACACAAGGTCAAACACTTGCAGAGCTTGGGCCACCTTAATGGTATGCTTCAATGAGTCAAAGACCACCTGGATCCCCTCTGTCCAGTCTCAATGAGCCCCTTTCAGCTAGGCTAAATGGGGCCCAAATGCTCTCCAATATCCCAGGAGTACTCTATTAAAGTTTGCCATTGTTTAACAGTGGTAGGCACAAGGTAGGCTTGGATCTTACCTACAACCACATCGGAAATAACCTTTGTCTTACTCGACCAAACAACCCCTGAGAACTTGACAGACTAGCCTGGCCCTTGCAGCTTCTTATCGTTGAGCACTGAACCACATGTTTTCAGGTGGGTTAGGAGAGCAGGAACAGCGCCTTCTAGATCTGCAAAAGAGTCACTAGTCAACATGATATCATCAATGTAATGGTACAGGCATACATTCTCAGGCTGGGACCATGGTGCCAAGTCTGCTGCCACCAGTCCAAGGCACAGTGTGGGGCTGTGCAAGTACCTCCAGGGAAGGCCCTAAAAGTTCACTGCCAGCCTATCTACATTAATGCAAATTGATCTTGGCTCTCTGAGGCTATGTCAATGGAGAAAAAGGAACTAGCAAGATCAGCAACAAAATGATAGGTCCCCAACCCCTGACTCAGGCAATCAATTCATCAGATCTGCCACTGCCAAGGTCACTGATGAGACCACTGCATGCAAAGGTAGCACTACCTTATTTAATTCTGGTAGTCAACCATCATTTGCCAGGTGCCATCTGGCTTTCTCACTGGCCACACTGGGGGGTTATATGAACATTGGGAGGGGCGTACTATCCCCAGCGTCAGTCCCAAAGGGTTAAAGCCAAACCCTCTGTAAAGAATTACAGTGAGGCCCACTATAAAGGGTTAAAGCCAGGGCCGCCACCCAGGTTTGACCTTGGCATAATCAGTCCATGTCTGGAGTTGAAGAATTCCTGGGACTGACAGTTACTGCGTATGTACCGCCTTATGTAACCATGAAAACCCAAACAACTGGGCAGGTGCAGCAAGATGCCACTTTTGTTTGAATACATATATATATAGTCCCAGGTGTGCAATAAAGTGGCTTTCTTGCTGGCTGGCTTGTTTATGGTCTGCCATGTCAGCTCCACGTGTGTTTTTTCAACTGGGTGTACCACCGCAGAAACCTGTCCTGCCTGAAAACCTTGGCAATGACACCCACCTTTTCCAGTTCCTGTATGGTTTCAGTTATCTCCTCATGGCCCTCCAGCAGCTAATACTGCTTGGTGTATACAATCCACCGGGGAGAAGGCAGGTGAAAAGGTGCATGTGCAGGATGTCCCCACACCATGGCCTTCACCACCCGCACTTGGAGATGAATCTCTCCTGCTGTGGTGTTCAACCACAGCCCCGGCAAAATGTCCACCCCTAAGATATACTCAGGGATGGGCGACACATAAATCCTATACATCTGTGGTGGCAGACAGCCTATCCCCAATGGGATGTCTGTGGGTTTCACTCGAATGCTTTGCTCCCTATAGCCATCCATGACTACTGGGGCTCCAGAAAACTTCTCCAGATTCCCATACAAGAGAGAACATTCAGGGCCCATGTCCACTAGGGCCAATTGAATATTTTGCCCCCACCCCCTAGTCACCAGCAACTACCACGGCTTTTTATCTCCCTTCCCGCATCCAGCCCTCATGGACTGCTAGGACTTCTTTGTCTCCCCCAGAGCCATCATGGACTGCTAGGTCTCCTTAGTCCCCTACAGCCATCACTAACTTCTAGGGCTCCTTAGCCTTCCTGTAGCCATCACTGACCACTAGAATTTTGGGCCCTGTGACCCTCTTAACCTTGGCAGATACCAGGATTCACCCACATTTGGGTTCGAGTCACCCTTAGAGGTCCATTTCTCTTGGCCATTAGTGCCTTCTTGGCCTTCTGCATGATGCTTTGTTTCAGCTTCCCCCTAACTGACTACCATCTAGCAGCCTCATTAATGGGGTGGCCCGCATAAGGCTTCAGGATCATCACAATCAGTCCAAACAGGGAAGAGGGAGCAAAATAGCTCTGGTTCTCCCTCCTCTCCCAAGGAATCTATCACAACAATGGGGGTCATTCCTTCTTCTACCCCGAGGAGTCTGACATAACAATGGGGGACCCCTCTCCAATCCCAGGGCAAACATCAATGTTCTTCCATCAGTGGCTGCCTGGCTTTTTCCACGGCCTGTACCTGCACCTTCATCAGGTCCAAAGCTGGCATCTGCACCTTCAACAGGCCCAACTTGGTCTGGAGCACCTGGGCTTACGCCACTTCTCACAGTTGCCTCCAACCCTGCCCACATGGCTGTAAGAAAGAGCCACCCCATGGCCTCAGCCACTGTGTGAGCCCTCACCTTATCAAGGGTCTCTCCCAGCACCTAGAGAGCCTTCTCCATACAAACAGGTTTCCCATCCATCTCAGGCCAACCCTGAGGAGGCACCCATGCAGAGAGGAGACGTGCCACAGAATACCACATATTCATTGTAGGTCACCCTTCAACCCCACCCTCCAAGGGTGCAGTAGGCTCCATGCTTATCTGCTGCAGATCCTGTTCATGATGCCAAGGGTATTGCAAATGACTGAGGCCAGGGAGGTTTGCACTGGATCTGGGCTGACTGAAGAAAAATTGAGGAGCTGCAAGCAACTTAAACATAGCCTTTATTCCAAAAGCAGAGCAGCGACAAAATGACATCTAGGAGTTCCCCCTCAATAGCTCATAGCTCCCTCCTGGAGAGTCCCATCCCCTTATATAGGCAGGACAACAAAAGTGACAGACAGCTAAGAAGCGAGCTCAGAAGGCACATAAACAACAAAATGGCTGTCACCTGGGAAGGTGCATGTCATGTTTACATGACAGGTGTACACCATTCCAGGGGAAGGTCAGTGAGAAAGCCTGAGCCCTCCCGTTTTCACCACAGTCTGGGCTGTGCTGATGTGTGGGGTGAGCTCATTTTAAATGCCTCATCCCAGAAGCTATGGTTTGTGTCTATCCAAACGTATCTGTACTTAGCTAACAATATGTAACATAACTTTATCTAATAAAAGAGATATTCATTCTAATTATAAACCATACTTCTGACCAGAATTATTGGATGTTATCATATCCTAGATCCTGTTGTATTTTATATTTAAAACTTAAGAATAGCAATGGTTCTCCTAACCCATGTGGCACTTGTGTGCTATCTTCTACAAATACACCTATCCTTTACAAACATCCTGCTCTTTCTATAAACCTTCCTGGGTTTTTTTTTTTTTAACTGTGTTTGCAATAGAAATTATAGTAGGATAGATTTGGAAGAGGTCTGCCATTCATTTTCCTGTGACAACTAGCTTAGGTGTCCCTTTTAGTTATTTTTATAGCATTCAGTGTATCCATTCACTTAGTCATTCAAAAATATGCACCATACTGTGTTGGGGACAGAGTCACAAACAAGATAGGCATAGTCCCTCACTTAGCTTAATGTCTAGGAATGAAGTCAGACATTGAATAAGTTATAACAGATGTGTTGAATGTTAAGAAGGAGAAATGCAAAGTTCTACTGTCATGGAAGGCTCTACCCATTCTCCTGTCAGAAAGACCAAGCAGCACTCAGAGCTCTTGCAAGTTCAGGCTGTTTATTCCATGCCAGCAGGCTCAGAGGAGTTGTTTTCCAAAGTCTGAACCCTGAACAAAGACAAGGTGGGGAAATTTATAGCACAGCATTTCCATAATAATCATCAGTTTTCTGCGTGGGCTAGGGTTAGTGGGAGCAGGAGTTCAGGGAGAAGAAGAACCAGGAAGTGACTCCATGGGACCGGGTATCCCAGACTAGGCTATCGGCCATGTTGGGAGGCATGATGGAAGGTAATGCTGGAGAGGTAGGCACAAGTCTGACCAGGATGCATTTACAGACCAGGCTAAAGATTTTGAAATTTATTTTCAAGAAGTTGGAAATCAGTGAGTTTAAACAAAGGAAGAGACTTGATTAAATCTAATAGAGGGTGCCAAAAATAGTATACATATTTTAGGAAAGGAAAATACTATTAAAATTGCAATGCTCAATATATGCTTTTGCAGTTACAAGAGGTGCTCAAAGTGATTACCATTAGCATCCAGACACTTGTGATTACAGTGAACTACTGCTTGACTAACATTGACCAAAATGTCCACTTGCATTGCTGCACATGTCATTTAAATGTCTTCCTGAAGTATTGACAGTGTAGCTGGTTTTCTACAGTACACCACATCCTCTAAGGTCCTTCATAGGTACAAGTTAAGGTATTTTATGTCTGAGGAACATGGGGGAAACATAAACAACATTCTCAAACTTCAAAATGGTCTTGTGTTCCTCAAGTGACAGATGTGCTTCTGTCATTTTGACTGTCCTACCTGTCACATCTAGCATTCATTTGATTAATGTCATCTTTCGAGAGAACGTCATACTACACATTGGTAGTGTAATTCAATTCAACTTAGAAAAGAAATACATAGGTATCATCTCTTAAAATGGGTTTGCTTTTTTTTTTTCGCACCTTTGGTATTTAAAAACATCATTTGGCTATAATGTGGCAAGTGGGTTGGAGGTGGGTTGGCCAGAGAAGAGGCAGGAAGCTCATTGGATTAGGGCACTGTATTCACTTGAAGAAAGAGGGTTTGATGTTCTGCAGTAGTTAGGGGATGAGGGAGGACAAAGACACATGAATAGTCTGTGAAGGCTAAAGGGAGAGAGTGTTTCAAAAAGAAAACCACTGTCAATCATGCTGGAGGGAACTGAGATGTCCAGTTAGGGGGGGACTGAAAAGCACAGTGTTGATTTCATGATGTGGGACATACTGCTGACCTTAAAAAGAACACTTTTGGTGCAAGGATGTGGGTAAAATGCATATTGAGTGGCTTGAAGGGTCAATGAAAAATAAAAAGAGAGAAATAAGAGAAAGAGACAGTGAACAAATGCTACTCTCTCCAGAGGTTTGGCTGTGAAGTGAAAGGAAGGAATCATTGCAGGGAGGTAATGAGTTAAGAACTGTGTTTTCAAAATGGGAGAGGCTTGTATATGTGAGTATTTAAATGCTAGAGGGAAGAAGTAGGTAGAGAGGAATTAGAAGAGAAAGGGACAATAGCCTAAGGTTCCTTGGGTTCTTTGAGATATCTCTGGATAATTTTAGCAAATTCCTCTTTTTACTTGAGAAGGTTTTGATATCTGGAGACAAATAGGTGAGACACAGTCTCTGTAATAAGAGCAGTGAGGTCAGGAAGCCTGGGACACAGGAGCATTTAAGGTCATACAGAAGAGAAAAAACAAGGCAGAACAAAAACAGAGCAATGGAGACACAGGAGAAGGTGCACTTCACCCTCTGATTTCTGGAGAGAAAAATGTTTCAAGCAGGTGGACAGCAACAGTGCTGAGTATAATAATGAGACTAACAAGGTAAGGACAGCATGCAGGCCACCCATGGCCTGTGTTCCAGGGGATGGGTGAAGCCAGGTGGCCACAAGGAGGTATTTTAAAGTTAGGAAGCAGAGAGGAGGCAAGTGGAGAAAAAAGAGGGATTGGGGGTGTTGCTAGAAGAGGTCATTAGCTCAAGGAAGTTTTCATCAGGACAATGTTTAGAGGCCTAGATAAAGAGGTATTGTGTGGACAAGAGTGCGAGCATAAAACTTGTCCACTAGGAAGGCTGGATGGCTCCTCTGGGAAATGCAGCTTTTGTTCCAGGGATTTTCACCAGAGTCTAAGGCAGAGAGGATTAGGGTACCATGAAACTGTTACTGGAAAATGGGGTGTCCTCATTGACACGATGTCCAGGTTCTTGGTATCTTGAGCAAAGAATTGAACGAGACACACACAAAAATATAAAGGTGAAACAAAGAGAGAGTTTATTGAAGAGAAAGTACACTCCAAAGAGGTAGGAGCGGGCTTGAGCAAGGAGAGCAGCTTAGGAGCCCTAATCAATGAGACTTTGGTCCTTTTATCCTCTTCTAAGTCTTCAGGGGAGGCACTGTGGGCATGAGGCCACTTGATTGACAAATCTGATTGACAAGCGGCCTATTACATAATGACTTCTGACTGCGCATGCCCTTTCCCAGAGTTCAGTCTGTTATAATGATATTAATGAACTTCCGGGCATATGTATGACATTACAATGATGGTATAATGAGGCTCAGGTGAGATAAAGGTCATTGTAACTCTCACCACGCAGGTGTTAGGAACTGGCCTGAACTGGTGGACTTGTGCCCTCTAACTTTCCTGTATTTGCCTGGAACTTCCTCCTGTGACTGCCTACCCTGGGGCAGAGATTACTAGTGAAAGAGTGGCATCAAGGCAGTGACTATTCCAGCAGGGTGAGTCTCGTGGGAGGGGTCCCGAGATCCCCCTATTCTATCTGCCTTCCTCACATTCTCTTGAGAGATGTGATCCCCACAAATCTCCATGGGAAGCTGAGGGGCTAGAGGTCTCATCTTCTGTATCTGCTTCCTGCTGAAATTGGTCGTTGTCCCTACCTGTTGGGGATCCATGGAGCTCTCACCCTATTTGATCTAAAAGGGGAAGGGTTCTCAAGATCCGCCATGTTGACTTCTTTGGTTGAGGTGGGCTGGAAGCCTTGTTGGGGCACCGCTAGTATCCTGATGGTTCCTAGATTAGGAGAAATTAATTTGATTAGTAGTTTAAAGGCATTGATCAGAGATACAGGTTTCAAAGCCCTTGTCACTAGGTGGTTTCAGGATGGAAAGTCTGTTGCTTGGGGTGAGGAGCCAGGGAAAATTGATAAGGAGAGCAATTAAGACTTTGGACTAGGAAAAAGATGAAACTGAGTGCTAAAGAACAAGGAAAAAGGAGTCTTTTTCTTGTTTACATAAGGGCACAATTGAATAGTGTGTATTCTGAGTCCTTGCAAGTCTGAATGTTGTGCTCCCCATTTTCAACCCCCACAGCGACCAAGAGACCGACTCCGATGTAAATACAAAAAGAGACTTTAGGGAGGGGAGAAAGGGGAGGGGGTGGGGGGGAAGCTAAATATAAGGTGATGGAAAGAGAAGTCACATTAGGTGGTGAACTTATTATACATCAAGTTGACAATGCACTGTAGAATTATATGCCTGAAACCTATGTAATCCTTGCTAACAGATGTCACCCCAATAAAAAAAAATAAAAATAAAAATAAAAAAAGAGACTTTATTGCTACAAGCTCGAGCTCGGTCCGTCCACCCTCCAATGCAGCAGAGAGAGAAGGGCCCTGAACCTGGATAGGAGGGGGAATTTAAAGGAAAAAAATGCAGGCAGGTGGGGTGACATGCCGTGGCGTTATTGGGTAGGTGGAGGGACATGGGGCAGGAAGCAGGAACTGGGTGAATGCTGAGGTTTTTCCTAATAAGGGAAGTAGTCTTCTGTGCTCTTAGGTTTCGCTTCTCTCGAAATGGCGGCTAACTGTCAAAATGGAGTCTCCTAGGCCCCACATGAAAAGGGCTGTATTTTACAGCCATGCTTGAATCATGGGTGGCTGTGGAACAGCCCCTCAGAATAGTGTGAACATCACGCCATGGTCCCCTGGCATTTAGTTAACAAAAGGGAGGGCAGATGTCAGTTTTCTTTTACCTCGTGGGCACCTACCTGATCTGGGAGCCTTTTGGTGGAGGCTGGAGAGTGGGGTAGAGAGGAGTCTAGAAGCTTGTAAGATTTATTTGTAGGATTTTTTTTTTTTGTCATTTATAAATTTCATTATATTATCTATAGTATGCCCTTTTTCAATATTCCTGGCTAACAATCACTAGATCCTCTACATATGAAATCAGGCTTTTCTTCAGCTGACAAAAAGGTCTCTTCTGCATTTGTTTTTTGTTTCTCCTTTTAGAATTCCTGTTATACATAAATTTGCTATATATTTTTCTTCCTGCTTTTTCTTTTTCTTTCTCACTCATTTTCTTTCTCTCTCTCTCCCTCCCTCCCTCCCTCCCTCCACCCACCTTTGTTTTTTTTGGAAGACTCTTTAAATTGATATTGTAGTTCACAGATTTCAGGTTTGGTTTGGACATATTCTGCTTTTTGAGGCCTCTACTGATTTTGTTGTGTTTTTGCACTTGTGGTTTATTTTTCAAAACTTTTTGATGTCTCATTGTCCCTTTGTTTTATCTATGTAACATGTTCCTGAAGGTTACCCTGTTCTTTGCGATTTAAATAAAATGTCTAACTTGCAGTCCTGTACATGATGGAAAATTTAATGTCTACCCTAGAGTTGTTTTGGTTTTTTGATTGTTTGGTTTTTAATTCTGAAGGGTTTTATATTTATGGTCCTTTCTAGGTCCAATTTTCTTTGACCAATAACCTCCTGATCTCACTCTTTCTTACAGCCTATCCTGCCTGGACATGGAACACTTCTCTAAGTGCCGTTCACTTTGTGTGGGGACTGATAGAAATGAGCTGAAACACCGGGTGGCAGTAACAAGCTTTATTAGGTGACCTGTCGGGCTGCAATGGGAGAACAGCAGCCTCGACTGTTGGGAGTGAAGTTATATAGGTAGGGGCATTGCTAGCAAAATGCAGAGGGAGGAGTAGGTCATTAGGCAAAACACAGAGGGAAATATAGGTGGTCACTACTGATTGGTCAAGGACAGGTTTCTATGTACCAGGCTAAGGTAAGGGCTAGGGCAAGTTTCAGTCTTCTGAGCCAAGTTGTTGTTTCTCGGGCTAAGTTGTCAGTTTTCCAGGTTACATTTGCAGTTTCCCAGGCTATGCTGAATTACAGTAGGGTGAGGGAAGGAAAGGGAAGGAGAGGATGGCAGAGCAGGGGCCATTTTATACTGAATCTATCAGGGACCTCTTTGCTGAGGGTGTGAGGAGGGGTGACATCACAGTCCTCCAAAGAGCACATACCGCTCTTAGGGGTCCTTCAACTGCCCACCACCAGGGACTCATCACCAACCTCTCTCAGCAGGGCCCCTCTTGTCCTGCCATAGGCCTGCCTCTCTTCTCACCTTCCTCCCTGTTCCTGTTTGTGTTCATACCAGGACTCATCTCCCTTAAGTTCTAAAGTTTTCTTTCTTTCTCTATTAATACTCAAGTCTGAAGGATGTCACCAAACCTGTTCTCTCCTTAAAAGAATTCAGTGGATTGAATTCAGGGTTCCACTATATAACTTTTTTATACCTCTCAATACTACTACTGCAAAAAAAAATTTTATTTATTTATTTATTTTTTTTTGCTTTTTGGTATGTGGGTAGCTCCCTGGCTGGGAATCGAACCCAGGCCACAGCACTGACAGCGCCAGCACCGAAGCTTTAAGCCACTACACCACCAGGGAAATTTTTGATTCTCTTATTTCCTTTGCTAAATCCATCTTGGGGAGGGGCATATCATTGCTCTAATTTCTCAATTTGTTATTATTTCTGACAGTGAATCTTCCTCATGTGTCTAGTGATTCCTCCACTGGCCTGGATTTCTCTTATTTCTAACCAGAGGCCCAAGTTCCTCTTGGCAGTTGATGTGGGTTCCCTCAGCAATTGTGCATGTCAGGGTTCAGTTCCTTCCTCTGATTTCCTGCTTCTTTTCCCTAATTGAGGCTTATATAGAATTTGGTAAAGTTGTAATAAATACACAACCATACCACCTCCAGCAATAAAATATGGACTCTAAGGAGTGCTGTTCCTCTCTCACACTAGCTTCACCCTTAGCCAGGAGTAAATAACATAATTATTACTGTCAGTTCTCCTTTTTGACCTGATTTAGACTCATGTTTGGGCTATACCAAATGATCGGGCACCATTTCACTTGGACTGTCCATATGCTTGCATTAGGGCTGATAAAACAATCAGAAAGTATATAGTTGCTTAGTGTGTAACTGGAAATGTCCAGTTGACTAAAAATGCTACAAAAATGGTACAAAAAGCTGTTATATTACAACAAGACCTCTTTTGCATTGGCTGCTGGGAGTGTAAATTGGTACAGTCTCTGGAAATTTGGTGGACAGTAGCTACCAAAGTTTAAAGTTTGTATACCATTTGACCCAGAAATACCACTCCTGGGTATATTCCCAACAGAAATGAGTGTTTATGTTTACCAAAAGTTATGCACAAGAATATTTATAGCATATTTAATCATAATAGCCAAAATAAGAAACAACTCAAATACCTAATAATAGTAAGTTAAATAAAATGTACTTTATTTGCACTATGGAATACTACACAGAAATGAAAAGGAACACCACATTGCTATGTATATCAATATGGATAAATTCCACAGTCACAATGGTAGAAGAAAATGGCCACATATATAACTAGGATTTCATTTATATAAAATCCAAGAGAGAGAGCACAACTAACCTATGGTGAAGAGGTTAGAAGACTGGTTACTGTTTGAGTATTGACTGGGAAGGAGTTTGCTGGTGTACTAGAAATGTTCTATACCTTGATGTTGGAAGTAGTTACATGTGTATATACCTATGTAAAAAATCATAGAACCATACATTCAAGATTAGTGTACCTTACTCTAAATTGTACTTCAATGTAAAAAATATCACATGATGTCTTCTAGAACTAGGGAAGAAAGATTTTGAGAGACCTCTTGATTTAGGAAGAAAAATAATACATTCATGGCCAAGTGTTACCTAGAATTATGTAGAAGTCCTTTCTTCCTTTATCCTCTTGAGTAGGACAGATGTGGTTAAAAAAGGTCCTGCTACTTCCCCTGGGATATACCACAAGTAAACACTATGGTGAATACAAGACCTAAATCACATTCCTGGAACTCTAAAAGCTTACATTCTAATTGACAAGCCTAACATAAATTAAAATTTTATAGACCTAAGCATTATTGTCTTTTTTCTAAAGTACAAATTGTGAGGTGCAGAATTCTCTAGGAATTCAGGAGAAATAATAATCAGTGAGAATTGGAGTGACTAATGAAGAAGGAAGGACTTGAGGTGAGTTTTTAAAACTAGATGAGCAAATAAAATGTCAGAGTCCTCCACTTAATTGTATTTATTTAAAGAATCACAGAAGGCCTGCCAGCTATAGGTGGAATAGTGACCAGTCAAAAGACAGGTTATTTGTCAAATAAGGAGAAATAAATCAAGAAGAGAATTACAGACTTCTCAGGAGAAGGCTTGGACCCTGAATTGACACTGGTCTGGGCTCCAAAGGCTGAGAAGGCAAAATATAGGAGTGTAGGGATCAGAAATGAACTGAGGCCAGAGCTAAACTCAACACCAATGAAACATATTCTATAAGATCCTTTACTTGCTAATAAAGCAATTATTCTCATTGTATTAAAGAAAACAAAGTATGTGCGTGTGTGTGTGACAGGCTCAGAAGAATACAAAAGTTGGTGGGGGTATTAATGCCTCCTTAATGGTTTTTTCTCTTTCCCTCCACTCATGAGAAAGAAAGAGAAAAGACATGCTCACATACCTTATTTTGCTGAGTATAATGCACACATTTTTGCCCAAATTTGTGAGGGAAGAATAAGGATGCACATTATACATAGGTAGTACTAATTCTGTGTGTATATAACTGTTTTTTAATAAAAAACATTCTTTCATCAAAACAAGCTTACATGTTGATACTTTCTACTTAACTAGAATAAATCTGTCTGAATTTTAATTGTACTAATGATAGCAAGAGTTCCCTCGAAAGAATGGGTCTTAGGCTTCATTGTAAGACTTCTCAAAAGCAAAGCTTCAATAATTGAAATAATTCAAACTTTCATCTAAAGATGAAAATAACTATCTAAGAAGTCACAACACACAATACATGTCACATGCAAACACTGAAGTATTAAAAGCCTTTTCCCCATATTCATAGTTTTCAGAACACAAGAACTGTCTTTTAGCTACTAAAAACCACCAACTGACCTAATAAAAAATCTTAGAAATGCTATCTGTTAAGCTATCCTTAAATTTGTGTTAACTTTGGCTCACCCTAACTTAGTCCATATACATGAATATATAGACTATTAAAAAGCACTTTTTTACTGTGTCTACTGTCTCCGAGCACTGTTTTCACTTTTTGCAGTCTTGTCACATGTGTGATACATAAATAAGCATGTTCTTCTGATATAGTCATGCTTTCAAATAGGTTAGTTTCCTTATATAGTCTTCACTTTTACTTACTGCATAAGAATCATGGATTATTTTCTAATTAAAAATATACTACTTAGTGACACCCTAATGAGTGTGACATTTTTAGAAATTCAGAAATGTCTCAAAAATAAACTTTTACCATTTAGTTTTCTGTTTCAGCTACTAGTTCCTGTAAAAGATCTTAGATGGCTGAGCCCTAAAAACAGATCATTCCTATACACACCCATTCTGTTCTCTGCATGTGACTTCACTGAATTCCCAGCCATTACATTAAATTACCTTCAAAAGTTAACATGAATTTTGTACCTTGTAGAATTGTCAGTTAGATATCTAGTTGTCACTCAAAAAGGCATACAAACCACACATTGTTACAAAGCAGCAGGATAATGCAGCACAAACGCTGATAGTGAGATTAACTTTAGATAGTAGGAGGTAGTGGTATAGAAATAACAGATGATCGAACATAACAATACATAACTTATACAAAACCCACAGTGAAAAGGCAGTCTGGCACATCCAAGATTTGTAAAAACTATGCATAAAGCCCATGGTATTTGGGGGGAAAGAGGAAAGGTTTGTACAAGCAGCAGTTTTTAAAGTATATTTTCTACTATCAATTACACATTAAAATTCACACAATAATTGAAAATATGCTACAACCAATGCCTGGAAAAGTAGTTCAGCATTTCCTAAATGGGTCTTCCCTCACATTTATGTGTAATGTAGCTGTTAATATTGCACAAGTACAATTGTAATGCTTAATTACTTTTAAACAAAGATAAAGGCATTTTCTTCCTCAAATCAAGTTTTAAACATCAAAACCTACGGTTATAAAAAGTTAAATATTTCAGCAGTCTAAATATTTCAAATGAAAACCATTACAAACTTCTCAAATGCTTTTTATGTTCCAGGTATGTCAACTTGGTTATCTAGTATAGAATTCTTCAGAGATGTTTCAGTCTCTCTCTCTTGACTGGATGGTGTTTTCTTGCTGCTGGCCTTGTCTGTGCTTTCTTTGCTGCTGTCTCCTTTGCGTTGAGTTGGTTACTGCCTTGAGCATCAGAACCTCCATTTAATCTTTGCACCTCTTGGTTCCTTTTCTAGCTTTCTGTTTGGCCTTTTCTTTCCCTCATCTTTGGTTTATTTACCTCTTCATGCGATCTCTGTACAGCAAGAGATTTATTCAGCACAGTGTGATTACAGAATCTCCTTTACCAACCAGAAACATGTTCTTAAACTTGCTATACAACACTGTAGACTTTTCCATGATAATTTGACACACTTGGAATCGCCATATTTTTTCAGTGTTGCAATCATCTCTGTGTGTTTCTGAGCTTGTTGCATTGTGACCTGAAGTGAAGCAAGTTCATCCAAGGCCTCAATACATCCTTTCACATCAAGTATATCTATTTTGAGTGAGTTTTTAATTTTAGCATGTATTATCCTTTGAAGTTGAAAATCCATTGTTGTTTCTCGCTTTTTCTCCACTTTCTTAACTTCCGGCTTTTTTCCTTCATCTTTTTACTGCTGCTCAGTTTCCATTTGTTCCTCCTGCTTGCATTTTCTTTCTGCTGATTCTTTCTCATATTGTTGGCCTCTCAGCATATTCCTTCTATGAGCATCCTGAAAGCTATGTCCACCTTTTTCCTTCTCTTCACTTCTCGAGCATCTCCTTTGTCTTCAGAATCAGAGGTTGATGTAACCCTTGTTTTAGCTAAAATTTTCCTTTTTTATTCAACTTCTGTCTTCCCCTCTTTTTTCTGGTTCTCTCCTTAGCCTATCTTCTTCCTTCTCACTTTCTTCACCTTTTTAAGCTGCTGTTTAGGTTGTTTTTCCTCTTGCCCCTTTTTCTTTCTTTTGTCTTCTTCAGTTATGGCATCACTCTCTGAAGGACAGTCTGTTTTACCATTTTGGTTCTGCCTCTTGGTTTTGGAATCTTGACTTCTGTAGCTGCAGGTCGTCCCCTTTTAGGACTCATGTTGGGACCGGCAGGTGCTGCACAGTTGGCACAACTCCTGCCTCCTCAGTTTCTACTTGCTTTTCTGCCTTCCTCTTCCTCTTCTGGCAGCTTTTGGAGTGGTTATGTCAACTGATTTAGTCATGTCTCCATTGCTGACTTTTTCTTCATGGTTAGTATTTTCTTTTGAGACACTTGTTTCCTTTTCTACAACTTCAACATCAGATGATGCATTTGATTGTTTGGCTGATGCGTGTGGACTTGAAATTTTCACTTTCGGATTGTTATCGATCTCTCATAAACCTTCATTAAAGCCTTTTTGTTCATTTAGTTTTCCTTATTTCCTTATACTTTTCCTTATTTTCTGAGTAAGGGAATATATCCTTTAGGCCTAAAAAAGCAGTCTCATGGGGTCCAAAAAAGAAAATGGATAGTTTGTTTGTGGGTGGTTTTACAGTTCCATCAGGAACTTCATTAACCTGTGCTGGCCAATGAGGATAGCCTTTCATCTTGGTGAAGATGAGATCTCCAGTCATGTGTCCAAGGGGCGATGCAGGGGTGAGGGTGGGGTACAGCCCAGGGAGGAGGTACAGTGGGATATTAGGTATTAGGGAGGCCACACCAGAGCTGAGGCACTTGGGGAGCAGTAACCAGAGGAGGTCTTGGGGTGTCCTGAGACACCTGCTGGGCCACAGGCACTGAGGCTACAGGGGCAGGCCAGCCACCTGGGCCTGTGACCATGCAAGCTGCCTGCACCAGCAGCTGCCCCAGAGACAGCTCAAAGGTTACAAGTCACGACCCCCAGCACCACTGCCACCATCACTCTATATAAATGTTTTTAATTCTTTTACTTACTCTTATGAGTTAAAAGTGTAACTCTAGAAATGAGTAATGATATTCATATGCAAAAAATACCCTGGAATGTAATGATCCAGTTTTTTTAATTGTTAAATTTATTGGGGTGACATTGCTTAGTAAAAAAATTACATATGTTCCAGGCGTACAATTCTACATTACATCACCTGTGTGTTGTGTTATCTTCACCACCCAGAGTCAGTTCTTCTTCCATCACAATATTTTTTACTCCCCCACCCTTTCCCTCTTACCCTCAGGTAACCACTGAACTCTTGACTGTGTCCATCAGTTTTTGTTTCTTTGTTGCTTTCAGTTTTATATTCCATATCTGAGTTATATTAAAAAATAAATGCTAAAATTCCTTTATAATACAAAAAAGTACCTAAATATAAACAAATAAAAATTTGAATTAAAACATTAAAACAAAAGATTTTTTTTCCCTGAAGGTTTGAACCAAAAATGTTGATGTGTATTGTACAAGTTCAGACAATTAATTTCACAAACTCATCCTAGAAAAAGTGCTACCTTATTTTCTGGAATGGCCATCAGAGCTGTTTTTGTATACAAAATCTGACAATTAAGTTCACAAACTTGCCACCATGAGCTTATGTTGGCAGCACTGTACAAAAAACCTGGTAAGGTGTCATAACCTTGCTAAGGTCAATGACAGCTCTGATGGCCATTCCAGAAAAAGAGTTTCAAAATTGCTTTGAAGAGTGGACTAAGCACTAGCATTGGTACACAGCTTCCCAAGGGGAGTACTTCGAAGGTGACCATAGTGATATTCAGCAATGAGGTATGTAGTACTTTTTCTAGGATGAGTTCATGAAATTAATTGTCTGACCTTGTACACAGAAGTGCATTATACATGGCAAAATATGGTACATACTTGTATGCACACACTTATATTCTGGTATTGGCAGGGAAACAGATGCTAAGTGACTTAAGGTGGAGCTGGGAGTATAACAGACAGGTTGGTAGATACCTGAAGATAACTGAAGTTAAAAGTTCACATCAGGTGGCCTAGTTCATGCTACCAGAAGTCTGAATCACCTGCTGTGCTCTCACAATTGCTTTTGCAAAGGTTTTGTGGCTTCATTCAAATCAAATCAAATTTGTTACCAAGCAAATTGCAATGTCCAGCCTGCAGCTATTCTAGAAGTTCTAAACATTATTTAAAAGATTTCAATCTCTCTCTGTTTCTAAATTTCTCTAAGGAGCTGTTTTTGTGCTGTTTGGCCTCTTTCTCCCTGGAATGGAACAAAGGTATAATTTTAATATTTTTCTACTGAATTTACTATTGATGTTTTGGTAGATTGTCTTTAGGGGAAAAATTACAAGAACTGAGCACTCTTGGTGGGACATGGGGCAGTGTTCATGATGTTACCCTTTGCTTCCCCTTGCCCTGTTTTCCCTGTTTATTCTATCTGCTAGAACCCTGTCCACCCAATTCCCTCACCTTTTCTGTAGGTTTCCCTTATATTTATTCTGGCTGCCAGCACATTTTTTGGAACCTTTTTCTGTCAATACTTTACTTATTGCTTAACCCAGAGTTCAAAAAGCTTTAGGACCAAGAGAGATCCTAAAGGTTCAAAGCTGGAGGAGCTGGAGGATGCAGGGTTGAGAGTTGAGGGGTGCTCTGGACCAAGAGGTACCCTGAATTCACGGCTCAAAAGTGCATGCAGTCAGTCAATCTGAAAACTCCTATGATAAAATGCTCACTTCTCCATGGAATAGGTAAGATTTTGTGAATTGGATTAGAATTTAGCAACTTGTTTCTATGGGGAATGTTAAGTGCAACAAATAAACCTTTAGATGTTTACCTAGTCATCTTGGGGGCTGCTATCTGTAGAATATTTAGTTTTTTAAATTTCAATGTAACATTTCTGTAAGTGCTAGTTCTCAATTAAACTTGGAGCTATTCTAAAATATTCTAGGAATAGTGGCATGTTTAAGTGTCAGGTTCAGAAAAAATGTTTTGTAAGAATCACTGTTACGGGCTATTAATTGCAATGCTTATTTATTCTTTCCACAAATCTGATTTGGAACCCTCATATGTGCTAGGTTCTGGGGTACAATGGCAAAGTCACACAGGTGTAGTTTCTTCCCTTTTGTTTCTCTCAATTGTTTAGAGGATGCAGACATTAGTCAATCTCATAATTAAAAATAAAGTTACAATTTTGCTAAGTCAAAAAATGGTACCTGGTACTATGAGCGTGTGTAATAAAAGGATTTGACCTTCTCTAGGGAACCAGTGAAGACATCCCAGTGGAGATGATGGTTGAGATGCGATCTACGGGATGAGTGAGGTTATATCTGTGAAGAAGGGATCCAAACGGTATATTCTGGGTATAGGCTTGTACTTTGAGAGGAAATGCAAGAAGGAAATGCATGAATCATTAGGAGAAAGAGTGGATAAAGTGATTAAAAGTCACTATGTGTCACCTCTTAGGCCATATTAGAAATTTGTTCTCCTCAGGACAATGAAAGGATATTAATGCATTTTTAAGAGGTGAGAGAAAGCTCAACAGAATAAGATTATTTTGAAATTTCCATTTTTAAGTATGTTATTCTGGCCATAGTGGAGAGAGCAGATTAGAGGCAGGGGGACCAATGAGGAGGGCCTATGGCACTGGTCCAGGAGGGAGATGATGGTAACTTGGATTAGGATGCTAGAGGAATATAGTTGTAAGATAGATGTGAAAGGTAAAATTGATGGATTTGAATTAAACATGGGGTAGTGAGAGGATGGGAGATGTCAAAGATAACAGGAGTGTCAGGGTGTACATTTAAATTTTGGGGATGGATGAGAAGTGCTGAGTGGGATTGTGAACATGCCAAGTGTCAGGTGTCTGTCAGACACCCTGATGGATGTTCACAAAGGCAGTTAGCTTTAGAGAAATTGCTCCAGTCTGCTCATATATGTATTTGAAAGTCATTTGTGTCCAGGAGCTATGGATATGAATGAGATTCATTTGAGGATAAAATGTCACATGAAGAAGATGTGGAGACATGAACCTTGAGGAACTATAAGATTTAATGGCCAAGTAGGTGAAGGGGGAGTCTACAGAGGAAACAAAGTATAACAAAAAATGTGTAGGAAGAGAACTGGTAAGCTGTTGGATGTGCATACACAATAACCATGGAAATATGTCTGGCTGTAAAGGAAAGGAGAAAGACATCTAGCTGGAGACTATCTGGAACTGAGACTTTTTTAATTCAAATGAGGGAGATTTGAACACTTTAAAAGTCAATTTATTTCCATTCAAGATGGTGGAATAGGTAAATGCTGTGCTTGCTTCTTCTCACAACCACATTAAGATTACAACTAGGGAGTTCCCTGATGGTGAGTGGCTTAAGGCTTCGCCGCTGGCGCTGTCAGTGCTGCAGCCTGGGTTCGATTCCCAGTCAGGGAACTACCCACATACCAAAAAGCAAAAAATAAAAAAAAAAAATTACAACTAAACTACAGAACAACCATCATTGAGAAGCACCTGAAGTCTAGCTGAACAGAAGTTCTATGACTAGGAACATACAGAAGAAACCATATCCAGACTGGTAGGAGGGGCAGAGCTGCTGAACAGGCTGATCCCACAACCACTTGTGACCATTAAAAATCAGGAGGGATATCTCAGCTGCAGAATTACCCTTGGGGGAACAAGGGGTCCCAGTCCCAAAAGAGGGTCCCCAGCCCAGGACTTCAGTGCCAGGGAGAGAAGTTCCCATAACTTCTGCTGTGAAAACCAGCAGAGATTGTGGCTGAGTGAGATGAGGGTGGCTGCAGTCCCAAGTTGTTCTCTTAAAGGGACCTTGCACAGATATAATCACTACCAGAGTCACTTGCTATGAGCTTCAGCACTGGGGCAGCAGCTCAAAAGGCTCCAGGAACATACAGAGAGAAAATAAATTGTCTGGCTTTAGGGTGAGGGCTGAAGGGGCAGCTTTCTTATGACCAGAGGAGCTGGTGGAAGCCATTTTTTGTTGTTGTTTTTGAGCCCTCCCTGTCCCGGCATGCAGACTTAGATGGCCACCATATCTGAGTCTCCATCAACTTAGCTAACACAATTCATTTGATTCCTTGAGACCCCACCCAATCCAATTTTTGGGCCCACCCAAGCCACTTCCAGTGGCTTTTCTTTATAAATGTCCTGCCTTGGCTCATGCTGCAGACTTTACTTAAATCTCTCAGAGGTTCACAAAACCCAAACCATCAGCATCTGGCTTTGGCATGTCCCATACCTTTGGCTGATCAGCCCCAGTATAGTGATAGCCAGCCTTGGTTTTTGGCTTGGCCTCTCAAGGCACCTCCTTGCCCAGTGTGTGTGGTGGCCATCTGAGGATTACTTTGTGGCTCATGCCAGGTGACCCCTGGCAGGTCACAGGCTACAACTGAATTCAGCCTGTGGTGAGGCCCTTCCCTAGAGGCCCTGAGAATGGCACACCTGGTGGCTAGCTTTGGAGCCAGCTAGAGCATCACCTGACTGCCTCCAAAGTGACACACCCAAAGTGCACACTGGGCAGGCACCAGAGCTCTGCTAAAGGGAATCCTGCTTCATAGGGTCAGTCATTGTGCAATAGCTTCTCCACTGTAGTCACAGCCAGTCTGCACAACCAATCAGTCCAAGGATCATTTCCTCCCACTGATGTGCAAACAGCAACCAAGGTTCAACTACAATAGGAGGGAACACACAACCCACACAAGGGACCCAGCTGGAGTACCCAGCTCAGGTGACCAGAAAGGCTGCACCACTGAAGCCCAAAGCATACCTACTACTTAATCCACTCTGCTAAGATTGGGAGACATAGAAGACCCACATGATACATAGAAACAAACACAGGGAGGCAGCCAAAATGGGGAGACAAATAAACATGTTCCAAATAAAAGAACATAACAAATATTCAGAAAAAGAAATATACAAAATGAAGAGAAGCAATCTACCAGAAATAGAGTTCAAAACACTGATTATAAGAATGCTCTCAGGGAGAACTTCAACAAAGAGATAAGAAACATAAAAATGGAGATACAAAACATAAAAAAAAACCTAGTCAGAAATAAAGAATACAATAACTGAAATAAAGAATATAGTAGAGGGAATCAACAGTACATTAGATAAAGCAGAAGACTGAGTCAACAATTCAGAAAATAAGGTAGCAGAAAACCCCCAATCAGAACAGAAAAAGAAAAAAATATTCAGGAAAATGAGGACAATTTAAGGAACCTCTGTGATATCATCCAGCATACCAACATTCACATCATAGTGGTGAAAAAGGAGAAGCAAGAGAGCAAGAAATTGAAAACCTATTTGAGAAAATTATAATGAAAAATTTCCCTAACCCATTCAAGGAAATAAATATACAAACCCAGGAAGCACAGAAAGTCCTAAATAAGATGAACCTGAAGAGGCCCACTCCAAGACATATCATAACTAAAATTGCTAAAGGTTAAAGACAAAAAATGAATCTTAAAATCAGCAAGAGAAAAGCATTTAGTTACCTACAAGGGACTTCACATAAGACTGTCAGCTGATTTCTCAACAGAAACTTTGCAGGCCAGAAGGAATTGGCAGGAAATACTCAAAATGATGAAAAGGAAGGACCTATAACCAAGATTACTCTACCCAGCAAAGCTACTGTTTAAAATAGAAGGACATATAATGAGCTTCCTAGACAAGTAAAGTCTAAAGGAGTTCACCAACACCAAACCAGAATTACAAGGAATCTTAGAGGGACATCTTTATGCATAAGATGAAAAATAAAAAATATAAATAATAAAATGGCAATTACTACATGTCTATCAAAAATCTCTTTAAGTGCAAGTGAATTAAATGTTTTAATCAGAAGACATAGGAGGACTGAATGGATAAGAAAACAAGATCCTTACATAGGCTGCCTACAAGAGACTCACTTCAGATTGAAAGACACATGCAGACTGAAAGTAAAGGGATGGAAAAATGTATTTCATGAAAATGAAAACAAACAAACAAAACTGGAATAACAATACTTATATTAGACAAAGTATACTTTAAAAGAAAGGCTACAACAAAAGGCCAAGAATGGACCCAGTAATCCAATTTCAGGGTATTTATTCAAAGAAACTCAAAATACTACTTGGAGGGGGACATGTGAATTTATATGTTCATTGCAGCATTGTTTACAATGGCCAAAATGTAGAGGCAGCCTGAGTGTTTGTCAATGGATTAGTGGCTAAAGAGTAGGTGGTACACATACACAATGGAATATTTCTTGGGCAGGGAAGGAATGAGTTCTTGCCATCCACAATGGCATGGATGGACCTGGAGGTGTTGAGCTGAGTGGAGTATATCAAACACGGAAAGACAGATGCAATATAATTTTGCTTATAAGTAGAACCTAAAGAACAAAATAAACAAAACAAACTAATTCATAGACACAGAGACTATTCTCATGGTTGCCAGATGGGAATAGGGTTAGGGGAGTGGGTGAATAAAGGGGAAGGGATTCAGAAGTACAAATTGGTTGTTACAAAATAGTTATGGTGATGTAGGATAGAGCATAAGGAATGTAGTCAATAATATCACAATAACTGTATGGTGTCTGATGGGTACTAGATTTATTGATAGATGGGAAGTAGGTTGGAGGCAGAGTGAAAAAGCTGAAGGTATTAAGAAGTACACATTGGTAGTTACAAAATAGTCATGGGGATGTAAAGTAAAACATAGGGAATGTAGTCAATAACATGGTAATAACTATGAATAGTGCCAGGTGGATACTAGACTAGTCAGGAGAATCAATACTTGAATTATACAAATGTCTAACCACTATTCTGTACCTCTAAAATTAATATAAAATAATATTGAATGTCAGCTGCAATGGAAAAAGTAAAAGCAGGGGGAAAGGTGAAGGAGTACAAGAGGTTCAAATTTCCAGGTATAAACAAATAAGTCATGGAGATATAATATATAGTGTAGGAAATATAGTCAATAATATTCCATGGTACAGTGTCAGATGGTTGCCGGGCTTACCATGGTGATCACTTCTTTAGGTACATAAATGTTGAGTAACTATTGTGTACACCTGAAACTAATATAATGTAAGTTAGCTGTATTTTTTTAAAAAGTATTTTGAAAAATTATAAAAAATGAAGTTGACTTCTTGTAGACAACATGTAGTTGGGTCTTGTTTTTTGATCCACTCTGATAATCTGTCTTTTGATTGGTGTGTTTAGATGAAGCTTGTCCAACCCTTAGCCCAGGATAGCTTTGAATGTGGCCCAGCAAAAATTTGTAAACTTTCTTAAAAATTATGAAAATTATGCATAAACCTTTTTTTAGCTCATCACTAGTGTTAGGGTATTTCATGTGTGGCCCAAGCCAATTCTTCTTTCATTGTGGCCCAGGGAAACCAAAAAATTAGACATCCCTGGTTTAGATCTTCGATGTTTAAAGTGTTTATTGATATAGTTGGATTAATAGCTACCAAATTTGTTGTTATTTTTTATTTATTGCTATTTTCCTTTATTTCTATTTTTTCTTACACCCTTTTCCTGCTTTTTGTCATTTTATTTTATTTTTTTTCAATTACAGTTGGCATACAATATGATACAGATTTCAGGTGTACAACATGGTGATTAGACATTTATATAAAGTATAAAGTAATCACCCCAAGAAGTCTAGTATTTATCTGACACCATATATGGCCTTTTGTGATTTTTTTTCTTTTGTGATTTTAACTGAAAATTTTATATGATTCCATTTTCTCTCCTTTCATAGCTTATCAATTATAGTATATTTAAAATATATAGTTTGCAATATACATTTAAAACTAATCTAAGTCCACTTTTAAGTAACACTATACTACTTTCCTATGAATATAAATATAACAGAGTATTCTTCCTCCCTTCCACCCCTTACATCATTGCCAATCCATCTCACTTATACATAAAATATAATCATCAAATACATTGTTGTTATTTTTTTAACAAGCTGTTATCTGTTATATCAATTAAAATAGGAATAAGTTATTTTACTTTCACTTATTCCTTCTTTAATACTCTTCCTGTATTTATGTAGATTTGATTTTCTAACCTATTTAATTTCCCTTTTTGCTGAAGAACTTTTTACTTTTCTTACAAGGCAGGTGGTCTGGTGACAAATTCTTCCAATTTTTGTTTGTCTTAGAAAATCTTAGTTTCATCTTCACTTTTGAAGGATAATCTTGCAGGTTACATAATTCTAGGTTGCTGGGTGGGTGGGTGGTTAACATCTTAAGTATTTAATTTTGCTCTCTTTTTGCTTGTACAGTTTCTGAGAAGTTATATGTAATTCTTATCTTTGCTCCTCTATAAGTAAGATGTTTTCCCCCCTCTGGCTTCTTTCAATATTTTTTCTTTATCTTTGATTTTCTGCAGTTTGAATGTGATATGCCTAGGTGTAGTTTGGGAGGGACACTTATCCTACTTGGTAATCTTTGTGCTTCTTGAGTATGTGGGTTGGTATCCAACATTAATTTGGGAGATATTCTCAGTCATTATTGCTTCAGATATTTCTTCTGTTCCTTTTTCTCTTTATTCTCCTTCTTGTATTTTAACTATACATACTTATGTTACAGCATTTGTAGTTGTACCACAGTTCTTGGATATTCTGTTCCATTTTTCTAGTTTTTTTTCTCTTTGCTCTTTTGTTTGGGAAGTTTCTACTGCCATAACCTCAAGTTCAGAAATTTTCCTTGGCCATGCCAGTTCTACAAATGAGCTCATCAAAGGCATTCTTTATCTCTGTTTTTATTCTTTTTAAAAAATTCTTTCTTAGAATTTCCATCTCTCTGCTTATATTCTTTGTTCTTGAATGTCATCTACTTTTCCCATTAGAGCCCTTAGCATTTTAGTAGTAGTTTTTTCAATTCCTAATCTGATAATTCCAACACCTCTGCCATATTTGAATCTGATTCTGATGCTTTCTGTGTCTCTTCAAACTGTTTCTGCCTGTTAATATGCCTTGTAATATTTGGTTGCGAGCTGGACAAAAGGATTCCAGATGGATCCTCATGGAGGTTTTTAGTTGTAGGTTTCTGCTTCAGTAAATTGTGATTCTCTGTACCTACCTATTATCTCTTCAAGTTTGGGGACAGCTATTTGCTATGAGATCTCAATTCTCTGATACATGTAAGAAGAGGTGTTGGTTTTCAGTTTCTTCCATTTTTTATTTGTTATTAGGGTAAAGTAACTACTCCCAAGCTCCTTACATGCTGGACCAGAAATTAGAAGTCTGAAGCTCTTAGTTTATTTTATTCCACCAACTATTATTTCATTGCCTGGATTCACCACAATTTATCTATTCCCTTTCTGAAGGACATCTTGGTTCCTTCCAGGTTTTGGCAATTATTAATACAGCTGCTACAAACATTTCTGTGCAGGTTTTGTGTGGGCAGAAGTTTTTAATTCAGTTGGGTAAATACCTTACAGAGTGATGTTGGATCATATGGTAAGACTACATTAAGCTTTGTAAGAAATTGAAAAACTGGGTCTCAAAATTGCTGGAATAATTTTTCTTCTAACCAGCAATGAATTAGTTTTTATTGTTTCATATCTTCACCATCATTTAGTATTGTCAGTGTTTTTACTTTTAACCATTCTAATAGGTATGTAGTAATATCTCATTTTGTTTTAAAAGTTTATTTACCATCTTCATATCATCTTTGATCAATACTTATTTCACATTTTTCTTTAATAAAAAAAGCTCTTCAAAAACAGAACACTAGACTTTTTATGATGTAATAAATGTCTTAGTACCAAAAAAAAGTAAAACAAATTTTTTTTTCTCCAAAGGGTACAGCATTCAGTAGTTATCAGATGAATAAGCTCTGGGGAGCTCATATACAGCAGGGTGGCTATAGTTAATAATACCATATGGCATATTTGAAAGTTTCTAAGACAGTAGGTAGATCTTAAGTGTTCTCACCACAGGGGAAAAAAGATAACTATGAGTGGGATTCCCTGGTGGTATAGTAGCTAGGCTTCGGCACTCTCAATGCCACAGCCTGGGTTTGATTCCCAGTCAGGGAACCGCCAAAAAAAAGAAAAAAAGATAACTATGTGAAATGATAGAATTGTTAATTAACCTGATTCAGTAATCATTTCAAATGTGTACATGTGTTAAATCATTACATTATACACCTTAAATATATATAATTTGTCAATTAAATCTCAATAAAGCTAAAGAAATAATTTAAATAAATAAATTTTAAAAATAAAATTACCATGTAATCCAGCAATCCCAATTTTGGGTACAAACACAAAAGAAATGAAAGTAGAGACTTGAACAAATATTTGCACACCCATGTTCATAGCAGCATCATTCACAATAGCCAATAGATGGTAGCAATACAAATGTTTATTATCTGATAAATGAATAAACAATGTGTGGTCTATACATGCAATGAAATATTATTCAGACTTAAAAAAAAAAACCTCTGTCACATGTTACAACATGGATGAACCTTGAGGATATTATACTAAGTGAAATAAGTTTATCATGAAAAGACACATATTGTATGGTTGTACTTACATGAAGTATCAAAAGTAGTCAAATTCATGGAAACAGAAAGTAGAAGCATAGTTACCAGGGGCTGGGGGAAAGGAAAATATTTTTTAATGGTTACAGAGTTGTGGTTCTGCAAGATGAAAAATTTTGGAAACTTGTTGCAACCAATATGAATATACTTAACACTACTGAAATGGACACTTAAAAATGATTAATACAGTAAAATTTTGTTATGTTTTAGCACAATTTTTTAAAAAGTGGCTACATTTCTTTATACTAAAAATAATTGATAAGAAAATAAAATTACACTAATATTAACCACAACTGCAGCAAAAGCTATAAAATGTCTCAGAATTAACTGACCATGCATAGGACCACTATGTAAAATTACATTTTCAGACGAAGATCTAAGATGGCGAAGTAGGTAAACACTGTGACTGCTTCTTCCCTTGAACACGTTAAAATTACAACTGAATTACAGAACAACCAACCTGGAGAACCATCTGAAGTCTAGGTGAATAGAAGTATTTTTAACTAAGAAAACAAAAGCAAGGAGTTGAAGGCAAGATGGCAACTGGAGAGGAGGTCCCTAAAGCCTCTCCCAGAAAACCCAATTGAACAGCCACCCAGGAGCCAAGAAAGAGGACCCTGAGTGACAAAACAGCAGCTGAGAAATCCATGAATCACAAGTAAACACCTGAAGATTGGAGAGAAGGGGGTGAAGAAGGGAGAGAGGGAAGGGAGCAGAGACGGACTGCAACAGGACACGATCGCTGCTGACTAGCCAGGAGCAGCAGGGAGTGGGGAATGAAAAAAAAAAAAAACAGCAAAATGGAAGAACTACAGGGGAGCTGGGGTTTAACAGAGTTTGGGAGCCAGCATCTGGAACTTTTTGAATGAGGAGGGCTGAGCCAGGACTCTGAACTGCAGAGACGACACCTCAGCTCCAGGCCACATAGAGACGCACAGCGCAGGCACACAGCTCCTACACAGGGCTGCAGTTGCCGGTTCCTGGCCCACAGCAAAGGCGACCCAGCTATCTCAGGTCAGGCCCATAGCTTTGGACTTATGGTGCGTGCACTTGCTCACCCGCCCCTGGGTTCTAAAAGCAGTGTGAGCCCACAGATGGCTAGATGCTGAATCAGGGATGGAAAGAAAGAAAAGCGGATTTCATAGCATTCGCCTGAGCCAGCAGAAAAAGCCTCGGACTACATCACCCAGCTCCCCTAGCATAGGGCAGAAGGCGGAGCTGCCCATGGACCACCTTTTGTTGGCCTCTTTCCGGTATATATGAGCATTGCCTCCAAACGGAGCAGGAGATCAGGAACAAGAAATAAACAATCCCTGTCTCTCCCCAAACTTGACCCCCACTGCCACCTAGTGTCTGCCCTACAGCAAGACACCACAAAAGTAATAATCTGGGCACTGAACATAAAGCCCTCATGTCAAAGAGGAAGAACCCAGTGGGAAGGATGAATTCCTTGAAAATGAAAACTCCTCAGAAAGGACATGATATTTATCCAGAAGACAGTTTTCTAGACCTAGAAGTGTCTGATTTAAGTGAAATGAAATCATACTGGCAGAACACCATAGCTGACATAAATAACATAAAAAACGTTATGAACAACACAAAAAGGAACTCCGTAAACAAAAAGAACAATTTAACAAAGAAACTCAAAACATAAGAAAGATTGAAATGGAAACACGAGAAATAAACAATACGATAAAAGAAGTGAGAAATGAGATAATTACCATAGGAAACAGGGCCAACCAGATGGAGGAAAGAATTAGTGATATCGAAGATCAGAACAGGGAAACAGCTCAGAAAGAGGAAGAGAGGGAATATAGAACCAAAAGAATTGAAAGAACTCTGTAAGAACTATCCAACTCCATGAGACAAAACAACATCAGGATAATAGGAATAGAAGAAGGGGTAGAGCATTCTACGGAGAGCATACTCAAACAAATAGTAGATGAGAACTTTCCAAACCTATGGAAAGATCTGGAACCCCAAGTTCAAGAAGAAAACAGGTCCCCTACATACCTGGACCCTAACAGATCTTCTCCAAGACACATGGTACTAAAGATGTCCAAAACTAAAGACAAAGAGACAATTCTCAAGGCAGACAGAGAAAAAAGAACTATAACCTTTAGAGGAAAACCCATCAGGCTGGCATCAGATTTCTCAGCAGAAATTCTGCAAGCCAGGAGGGAGTGGAATTCAATATTCAAAAATTTAAAAGAGAGGAACTTCCAACCAAGAATAAATTATCCAGCAAAATTATCTTTCAGATATGAAGGTGGAATAAAGACCTTCTCAGAAACACAGAAGCTGACGGAATTTGCCAGCACAATGCCAGCACTCCAAGAAATATGGCAGGTGGCTCTTCGAACTGAAACAAAACATCAGGAAAAATGGAACAAAATTGGGGCAACAAGAAAGAAACAAAAACAAACAAAACAAAGAAAGAAATACATAATGGTGAGAGGAAATCCTCACATATCAATCATCACTCTAAATGTTAATGGATTGAACTCACCAATAAAAAGACACAGAGGAGCAGACTGGATTAAAAAACAGAACCCATCCATATCCAGTCTCCAAGAAACACACCTCAACCATAAGGATAAACACAGACTCAGAATGAAAGGATGGGATACAATGCTCCAAGCAAATGGTAACCAGAGGAAAGCAGGAGTTGCCATACTGATATCTGATGAAATAAACTTCAAGTTAAAAAAGACAGTAAAAGACAAAGATGGATATTAAATAATGATAAAAGGCACAATACAACAACAAGAAGATTTGACACTAATTAATATATATGCTCCCAACCAAGATGCATCAAAATATACAAAGAAACTCCTACAGATCTGAAAGGAGAAACTGACGAATACACAATCATTGTGGGAGACTTAAACACCCCACTAACAACCACAGACAGATCATCCAAACAGAAAATAAATAAGGAAACATCAGCTCTAAATGACACATTACAGCAATTGGACATAATTGACATTTATACGACACTCCATCCAGCAAAAAAAGACTACACCTTCTTTTCTAGTGTGCATGGAACATTCTCAAGCATAGACCACATGCTAGGACACAAAAGTAGCCTCAGCGAGTTCAAGGAGATCAAAATCATACCAAGCGTACTCTCAGACCACAAAGCTTTGAAATTGGAGATCAACTGTGAAAGGAAAGCAGAATAAACCACATATACATGGAGATTAAACAACAGCTTATTTAAAAAGGACTGGATAAAAGAACAAACAAAAGATAAGATTAAAAAGTATATAGAAACTAATGACAATGAAAACACAATGTGTCAGAATTATTGGGACACAGCAAAAGCGGTAATAAGAGGGAAATTTATATTATTACAGGCCTATCTTAAGAAACAAGAAAAATCACAAGTAAACATCTCAGCATCCCATCTCAAAGAACTAGAAAAAAAGAGCAGACAAAACCCAAAGGCAGCAGAAGGAAAGAAATAATAAAAATTAAAGCAGAGCTAAACTGATTAGAGAACAGAAGTACAATAGAAAAAAACCAATATTATGAAGAGCTGCTTCTTTCAGAAAGTCAACAAAATTGACAAATCCCTGGTTAGATGAATCAAAGGATGAAAGAAAGGGACACATATATTCAAAATTAGAAATGAAAGGGGAGGAATTACCACTGATACCACAGAAATACAAAGGATTATAAGAAAATATTATGAAGGACTTTATGCCTCTAAATTAACAACCTAGAAGAAATGGACAAGTTTCTAGAAACTTATAGCCTACTAAGACTGAACCAAGAAGAACTGGATAATCTAAATAGACCAATCAATAGCAAACAGATTGAAATGACTATCCATAATCTCCCTAAAGGCCAAAGCCCTGGACCAGATGGTCTCACCAATGAGTTCTACAAAACATTCAAAGAAGAATTAATGCCTATCCTCCTCAGACTCTTCCAAAATATTGAAGAGGAAGCAATACTTCCTAACTCATTCTATGAGGCCAACATTACCCTAATAACAAAGCTTGGCAAAAACAACACAAAAAAAGTAAACTATAGACCAATATCTCTGATGAACACAGATGCAAAAATCCTAAACAAAATATTAGCAAATAAAATACAACAATGTATAAAAAAGATCATACATCATGATCAAGCGGGATTCATCCTGGGAGCACAAGGATGGTTGAACATATGAAAATCAATCAGTGTGATACACCACAGAAACAAAATCAAAGATAAAGACCATATGGTCATTTCAATTGATGCAGAAAAAGCTTTTGACAAGGTACAACGTCCATTTATGATCAAAACACTAAATAAAATAGAT
>PVJL010010521.1:0-40860 GCA_004026885.1 Lyroderma lyra | reverse complement strand
CAGGGTCCCATTTTGGTTACTCAGCTATATTTCAGAACCTTTTGGATCCCATGCAGGAGTCACAAGTTTAGAAGGCCACAGGGATCAGGCAGGTCATTTAAATGACTTCAGCAGCCCAGATTTATTTAAATATGCTTTGTGTCAGATTCTTTCAACAGGTAAATATACTTTGCATACTTGGGAATAGTCTTCATTTTCATAAATCTTTGTTTTGTTTGTTTGTTTGTTTTGTTTATCTGTTTGTTTTGGGGTTTTTTGTATGTGGGTAGTTCCCTGGCTGGGAATCGAACCCAGGCTGCAGTGTTGACAGCACTGAAGCCTTAGCCACTACACCAGCAGGGAACTCCCATTTTCATAAATCTTTTGTCTGTTAATTTCTAATCATGTGCCTTCCTCCATCTCTATCATCTATAAAATACATAATAGCTGTCCTCTTCCTGGGGTTGTTGTGAGAATTAGTTGCATTAATAGATGCAAAGCCCTTAGATCAGGGCCTGGCATACAGTAAGTACATGTGTCAGTGGTAGCTGCAGTGATGATGGTGGTGCTGATGGATCTCACTTTTGCTGGAGACGTGGACATATGAACCATCAATTTCATCTTCACTGTAGGGTAAAAACCTCTCAGGTCTGCTGATGAATGCCAACTTGGACTTGACCTCAGTGGCAGGAAGATAATCTGGGGGGCAGGGAGCTTCTGACAACTGTTGCAAGGCAGGAATGTAGGCCCCGTGTTGCCATATCTTTCTGTTCTGCCCCGTGCCTCCTTTGAGATGGAGATTTTTTGGGGGGTGGGTAGTTCCCTGGCTGGGAATCAAACACAGGCCACAGCATTGACAGCGCTGAAACCTAGCCACTACACCACTAGGGAACCCCAGAGATTTCATTTTTAAGCTGGCAGATAGGGTAGAGGATTAGTCTGTGCCTGCCTGCCTGCCTGCCTGCCTGCCTGCCTGCCTGCCTGTCTCTTTCCCTCTCCCTGTTGGTGCTCACTATCCAAGCCATCCTCATTGTGGACAGAAGTGAAAGAAGCAGCAGAGCTTGTGGAGTTGGACCGAGGGGGCTCGAATTCTGAAGACCCCTCTTAGCAGGCATGTGACCTCAGGAGAGTTAGTTAATTCACCTCTCAGTGCCTAGACTCTTACACTGTAAAGTGGAGATTAATGGTAGGACCTTCCCATAGAGCTGAGAATCAAATGAATTCATTCGTGTAAATCCCTGACAATGGTGCCCAGCACTGAATGGGCCCCCAGTAAAAAGTAGCTATCACAAGAAGAACACGTCTTTTTCGTTAGGCTTCTAGAGGTGGTATTCAAACTCAGAAGGCACTTTAATTTGGATACACATACACACACATTTGTCCTCACTTATATTCTTTGGGGATGGGAATGGGAGGATGGGCTGTGTGGGGGTGAGGAGGGAGAATGCGTTTGGGGCCTTATATGGTGGATGCAGTTAGACCAAAGGACATTTTAGCCTGGGAGCATGTGGTCACATAGGTCACTGATTAGATTACAGAAGCATGGCATTTACTTATCTTCACTGTTTCAAATGAAAAAAAATCAATATTTTCCAATTATCTCCAATGGTATATTAAACTTACTTTGTCATATTTTGCTTCACCAGCTTAGAAAGAGCAGGGAGAAAAGGTCAGGAAAACACATTGCGAGAGAAGATGAAGTCTTTCCAGCAATTTGTCATCGTGCCTCCTGTCCCTTCCAGCACTGTCGATTCAGAAGTGTGGTCATTTACTCATTCATCTATTCCAGAACTGTCTACGGATGCTTATCAGACACTGTTCCAGTTTTAGGAAATTCAGTGCTAAAAAAGCCAGACAGCAGCCTTCAGTTTCACAAAGTGGATACTTAGTGGCGGGGAGAGACCATGAACACGTCAGCACGAAACAGATCCGAAAGTGCTCTACAAAAGCTGTAGGTCGGGGAGGGCCGGGGCTAGTCCACGCTGAGGTCAGCCCCTCTAAGCTGGGGTCTGACTGATGGGCTGACCAACAGGATGAGGGCAGAGGCCCTGAAGTAGGAAGTAATCCTGAATTCGGGGAGCAGCAGTAACACGGGGAGTGGGGGTGAGCAAGGGGGTAGGGAAACACACTGGAGCGTCAAGCAGACAGGAGATACTACTGTCTTATTTTTAGGCGGCAGATGTGGGAGAAGCCTAGCAGTAGTGGAGGCAGGGGACCTGCCAGGTGGCCAGTGAAAAGGCAGCGGGGGCTTGCAGAGGGAGGAGGAGGAGGAAGGGACAGGTTCAGGGTACGTTTGGGTACCGTATCTCAACAGAACTTGGTGAGGTGCACGAACAGTCAGCAGTTTCTGGGGGTGGGAACTACTAAGTACTCAGTACCTTGTACGTATAGGACACTGTTCTAAGTGTTTCACGTGTACCGTCTTAACCCTGATAGAGGACGGACGTGGAATTGGGACGATTAGATCCCAAACAGGTAGTGCATGGCTGAGCCAGACAGGCTGACGCAGAGCCTTCCCTCTTAGCCACATTGCACAGTGTTGTTCCCAGGCTCTCATCTAATTATGAAGCTGGCCAAGGAATGCTTAGCTAAGCACATTTCCACACCAAGCACACGCGCCTATAGGAGTGCAGGTTATAAATAAACCATTTCCAGCTGCCAGCTGCTGTTTAGGTTTGGGAAGGGAAAGACTTGCTTGGCATGACTTGTTTATCTCAGGTAATTTGGCAGTAAACTGGGCTCTGGGAATTTGAGTTACACAGAAAATGCAAAGGAAGAGTGACAGGGATATTGTTTCAATCTTTGAGAAGACAAAATGTAACTTCACGGCCCAGAACCAGCCTAGAGGCATACATGGGGAATTTGAAGAGGACAGTATGTGCAAAGCCAATACTCACCTGGCTTTCAAACAGTCATGCACTTTGCCTGATAGATTTCTGTTTTTACGGTGGGATTTCCCTAAAGAGGGTCCTCCTCACCAACAATAAAGAGGTCCGTGGCACTGAGATAAAGAAGTAATGTGGAGAGGGAGATTTTTCAGTCTTCTGCCTAATTATCTATTAGATTAGAAATTAGAAGCTTATTTTGTTGGGCCTCTACAGAGCTTTTTTTTTTTTTTTTTTTTTTTTTTTTTTTTTTTTTTTTTTTTTTTTTTTTTTTTTTTTTTTTTTTTTTTTTTTTTTTTTTTTTTTTTTTTTTTTTTTTTTTAATTACCTGTCAACATTGAAAATTAGAAGCTTTTCAACAAAGATGTGACAACTCAGGGACACAATCAATAGTTTAGTGGTGAGTGTGTACCTGAGGGTAAGGGGGGAGGGGGTTGGGAGAGAAGGACAGGGTCTCAAGTATGTGGTGATGGAAAGCGAACTGACTCTGGGTGATGAACACATGATACAACACACAGACGACGTAGAATTGTACACCTGGGACCTATGTAGTTTTTACTAATCATTGTCACCCCAATACATTTAACAATAAAAAGAAAAAATTAGAAGCTTTCCATAAAGCTGGACTTCTGTAGAAAAATCTAATCTAACAAAAGTGAGCCCACATTTCTGCATGGAAACCCACAGCTGGAGCCAAACAGGGATTCCCCATCAGGCTGGGCAGGTGCTCCCCAGGCCGCCCTGTCCCCAGCCTGCCACCTCACTCTGCCACACGTGTCTTTGCAAAGGCTGTAGGTTGAAGTCAGCATCAGTGTTCAGGAAGCTGGGATAGGACCGAAGGCGGGTGAGGGTAGGGGTAGTAGTGATAGTGGGGCTGGGGTGCCCCCATTCCTGGAGTTGAAGAAAGGCGTGTAGGCAGCAGTGAATGCTGGGTTAGCAGCCTGACTGACTCCTTGGTAACCCATTTCTTCCCCTTCTTTGCTTCGTGACCTTGGGCAAGTTACTTTGTTTCTCTTAGCCAAGTGGCTTTGCTGTTGCACAAGATGGGGAATCCCAAACGCTATCAGCTGGGGCAGAACCTACTACAGTGGTAGGTGCTCAGGAAGAACTAGGAAACCATGATTTCCAGATAACCCACTAGAATAGGTTTTGAATTTTCCTTTTTCTTTTTCATCTTGTCTAGCCATTTTGTAAAAACTTTGCCTTCAAATAAATGAACAGGTCACTAATAGCCTATTGGCTTAGCTAAGAAACTATTGTTTCCAGAAATCATATTTCATCATCATTTCATTCTCAATTATGCATTACAGATTGATCTCTTAAAAGAAGGCAGTTTGTCCTCTGAAAATACTGCATTTTCTTTCTAGCAAGCTTCAGGGTTCCAAGGTTCACGGAGGCTTCTCCATCTCCTTCCCGCGGACCACCCTCCTCAGACCTCAGACGGGAAAGTCTACAACGTTTCTCATTCTAGTATAGTTGTAAAAATTTGTATCAGCCTTTTGGACATTTAATATTTGAAGTTTATTTTAGTTTCTTGAATAGGAAATAGATCCAAAGAAATCATTCTAAAATAAAAACTATAAAAATATGCATTGAGAAGTTGCTGTTGTGCATATGCTGTACAGGTGGTTCTTCATACAAATAGAACCAATACGAGTATATTTTCCCTCTTTCTTAGAGAAAGAATTCTATGCTACATAGCCATTTATTTTTCACTTAACATATGGCCATCTGTGAGATCTATAAGGAGCTTGCCTATTCTTTCTTCTAACTTTATATAGTATTCCATGCCATTGTGTGGACTCGCCGTATTTATTCAGCTAGTCCCTACTCTTAGACCTCAGGATTATTTCTCCTATTTGCCATTGCCAGTTAGGATTCAGTGACTGCCTGAATACCTTGTGCATGAATTTGTTTCCTGTTTGTGGGGGTGTTTCTTCATGGTCGATTCCTGGAAGTGATGTTGCTAGCTCCAAGGAAAAATGCGTTTGTACTGTTGAGGACATTGCCCAAACGCCCTCCGAAGGGGCAGTATCATTTTGTATCCCCCCCAGCGGCGGCGTTCCACTCTGCCTGCTTCCCAGCTGTTGCCATCAGGCTATTGTCAAACCTCTGGATGTTTGCCAATCGGATAGGTGAGAGAAAGTGGCATCTCAGAGGGATACTTGTCACTTAAATTAAATTACATATAGGTGTGTGTGTATATCTATATCTATCTATCTATATATCTATATCTATATCTGTCTGTCTATCTATCTATCTACCCATCTATCTAGACAGAGAGCAGTGTGAGCCCTCATCTTTGGACAACAGAAGAAATAAGCTCATTTTAGTAACCTAATGGAAGCACCATCACCCCAGTGGAGAGAAACAAATTCTTTGTTCAAAACTCCTTTGTCATGGGGAGGTCCCTGCAGGGGCCCTCTTTGCCTGGGGATTTCCACTGAGTCACCTTTATTCTCCAAAGCCCAACCCTGCCAGCCAGACCTGAGCATTTCACCTGAGTGGGTGGCAGCGCGTGTTGATTGTCAAGCATACCTTTCCACAGTTGGCGTTTCATGGCATTTATCTGGCTGGTAGGGAGCTCCATCTTCCTTTACCCTTGGGGAATCATTTTCTTCTAATCCTCCAATTAATGGCTTTAGGAGTCCAAAGTACATTAAAAGCCTGCATCACAGAAAGAATTCCTTGAATCAGACACCCTCCCCACACATTCTGGGCTTCTTGTACTTGGTGGAAGAGCGTGCGGACCCTGGAGCCAAACCGCCTGATTCAAATCGAGGCTCACACGCGCTAGCTTGGTCACCCGGGCAGTTTCCTAACCTCGCTGGGGCTGGTCCTCCGATAAGTGGGAGAATCGTAGGCTACGCCTCTGTCATAGGGTGGCTGTGAAGAGTAAATGAGATGATTTTGTGAACTAACCTGCAGTTCAGTGTGAGGCACACAGTAAACCCTGATTAAGGCGAGCTCACACAGTAATAGCGGTGGTGGTGACGACGCAATGGTGACAACAGTGATCATGCTGATGCTGAGATGGTGATAGTGATGATGGTAATTATTAATATCACCAGGCTACATTTTGTGACCTTAAGCAAGCAGCTCAATCAACTCACTCTGTTGCACATTTCCTCATTGGTTTGTAGCAATGGGAAGAATACTGTCCATCTAAAGTAAGAGTCAGCAAACCATAGCCTGTGGGCAAAATCTGGCCTGCTGCCTATTTTTATGAATAAAGTTTTATTGGCATACAACTACACCCCCCCCCCCTTTTTTGTTTTACATAGTGTCTATGGCTGCTTTCACATTACGAAGGCAGAGTTGAGTAACTGCACCAGAGACATTAAGGTCTTGTGACCTTATGGCCTATGATGTAAAAAATATTTACTATCTGGCTTTTTGCAGAAAAAGTTTATTGACCCCTAATCTAAAGGAGTGATTATGAGGATGCAGGAGATGAAGCCTGTTCATAGATCTGGCACATAGTGGGTGTCCAGTACAGTGGAGCTGCAGCAGCCAAGCATTTAGCTTCCATGAACTCCACACCTGGCTCTTGTCCCCACCCTGCCAGTCTCCCCCAACACCAAGAGGAAAAATAGAGCAAGTAATTCCAATATGAGTGGTTTAATTAGAAATACCATGAAATGATATTTTGCAAACGTACTTTTATCATGCACCTTACAGTTCCTTATGTATCAAAGATGACACATGCATTACTAGTCTATAGCAATGGATACGAAAGACTGTGTTCTGGACACACTGTACTTGAGGGAGCCTTAAGGCTCTTTTTCAGGAGTAATTTTGATGCTGATTTTTCCCTTGCCTTATGACTTCAGAAGCTGACATCCAAGGAAGATCCAATTGCCCTCTAAATGGAAACCATGAATGTTATTATCTACATCTACAGCAAGGTCAAACTGAAGTGTCAGGCTCTTTGAACTATTGGGAATAAGTCCTAAGTGCAGATAAAGTCCCTCTGAAATTATGAGTGGGAGAATCGTATTATAGTTTTAAAAATTCAGTGCATTCACACACGTATCCCTTACGGTTGGCCTTATTTATTGTTTCGTGACTGAAGCTGGCACGTCACCTTGCAAAGTGCAGAGGAACACCCCCTCAATTTTGCAAATAGCACATGCTGATATTAATGTTACCTTCTCCTACCTTCCTTCCCGAGTTGCTGTGAGAAGAAAATGAGATATAAGTAGGATGATACTCAGAGAAGCTAAGTGCAGTAGACAGGTGCATTGTCATCTGGTTTCTTCTGTCCTTGGTGAGGAGGAGCTGCCTTCACATCCAGCTACCTGGAGGAGAGAAGAGCTCAGTGATGTGAAGACGGGCCTTAGGTAACAAATGCTTGTAATTAGTGCAAATTATCTTCATTGGAAAATAAGCAAATTATTTTCCAATTTAATGAATAAAGAAGCTTCTAATTAACTCCAGTAGAGAGATTTGCTTTCAAATTTCAGTAGTTAAGCTCTATGTTTTTTGTATTAAGATTTTGTTTTTATGGCCTAGCTTAATGGTTTCTTTTTTGTTTTTTGTTGTTTTTTTTACTGTTCCTTATTGGTGTGCCGGAATTTTAGAGATGAAAAACAAACCCAGGGGTGATTCAGCCTATCATTTACAAAAAAAAAAAAAAAAAAAAAAAAAAAAAAAAAAAAAAAAAAAAAAAAAAAAAAAAAAAAAAAAAGAAAGAAAGAAAAGAAAAAAAAAGGAAGAAAATATGGTCCAGGGAGATCCTGTTGGATCCTGGATCCTGTGTCTTATCTGGTGTTCCATAACTGGTTAGCTGTCCACTGGACTGATCCCCAGGCATATGTCCGACCAGCACAGGAAGGACCTCAGCCAGACTCCGGGGTCTGCCATGCACACCCCTGGCCTAGCACTGCTTTCCTTCTGCTTCTTACCCTTGCTCTGGGCCCTGCTTGGCCCAGCTGGCATCATTCTTGCATCAGAACTACTTGTACCGCTAAAAACATTCTGTCTGTCCCCTGGCCTCCAACCCACTCTGTCCCCTTCCAGCTCCTGGCCCATCTCCTCAGGGGTCAGGAGGTTAGGATAAAATTAGGCCTAACAACCCAGATCACCTGGTCTCTAGATCGTGGGCTTTTTTTTTTTTTTTTTTTTTTTTAATTTTATTTTTTAGAGCAGTTTTAGGTTCATAGCAAAATTGAGTAGAAAGTACAGAGTTCTCATATACAACGTATCTATTTACATGTACAACCTCCCCGAATGTTGACATCCTGTACAACAGTGGTAATTTTCTGGGACTCTAAATCCTGTATTCTTTGTCTTATGGCGGGGTGGGGGTGGGGTGGGGGGAGCATGGAGGGAGGGAGGGAGGGAGGGAGAGAGAGAGAGAGAGGGAGGGTGAGAGAGAGAGAACACAAACACACCCAGGGGACAGTGTATGTGGGTGTCTGTGAAACACAAAGGCTGATATGCAGTCAGTTTCAGATCAGTTCATTCTGCCTTGGCATTCTCCGTTAGTCTGTCCCCAAGGCTGGTGGCTGGCTGCTCGTAGCATTAAAGCTCACACACAGAGACAACCCTGCTCTGACCTCTTAACCTCTCTTGACAGAACCAATTCCAAATTCTGGAGGCTGGGATTCTAATTGGCTGCAGTTGGGTCAGAGGGGCCCAGCCTGGGGATGGAAAGGAGAGCAGGAGAGAAGCCAGCAGTTCAGGGTGTCAAAATGAACTGAGCAGATAACCCAAAAGATGTCTGCCATACCATGACACTGTACAACCCTTGGTCTTCTATAAAGTCTTCAGCTGCCTCTTTTCTAAACCTTTTATGTGCTGGCCCCACAGTTTCACCATTGCCAGAGGTTCATCCTTGGGCTGTTGCTCTTCCCTTATTCTCACCTTAGAAAGAGATACATACCTTGATTTGTGCTTTATCGCCAGCTGTGAGCCCCGCCCCCTTGGAGCCCACTCATGCGTAGACCCACTGGAAGTGACCACATCCAAAGACAGATGTCTTCCCTCTGAGACTTGGTCCCCATCTCCTGCTTCTCAATAAATCATTACTGAACATTTTTTGTTTCTGCCTTCTGAGTGGTCTTGGGTATTGGGACACGTGGTTATGGCATTCTTACAAATACCCATTCGAGAGGGAAGTTGGACAATTTGGGAGGCACCTTGGCAATGTGCAGTGACTACCATTTTCCATTTAAAACCAAGGCAAACCCACAGTTTTCCATCAAGGAATCCTTTTATAATGGATACTTCCATACAAGTTGTGAAAACTGCATTTGGAATAGCATATTGAAACATTCTGATGGCGATCTGTTGAATTTATGCATACCTTCAAATATTAGTCTTCTCGTTTCCCCAAGAAAAGCAACAATGATCTCTGAAATTGCCCATTATGTGAGATACGGGTGATTCCTGCTAACTCACATCTGCACCATCATCAGCTATGTGGCGAGCTTGGCGGTTTGGTGCAGCACACTGGGATGCGCTCATCGGAGGTTATGTTTATGCTCACAGTGGAAGGCATTTTATACAAGTCCAAACAATTTAATAAAAATGCAATTCAACTGGGAAAACTAGAGTCTGTTCGCCCTTGCAGAGTGCAGATAATGTTCCAGATTAAAGAGCTGGGGCTTTGTTCATTATAGTCAAATAGCACCGTGTGAATTACCATTTCCTTTGCCGTTGGTGTATTTCAAGAGTGTACCATCTTCCCATTATAATAATAGGACACATTTTCTTAAAATCATATGATTATGATTGGGCCCTTCTATCCAGTTCGCAAATGAAAAGCTTTGGCGTGGATAAACTAGCTGTTTTAAAACAGCCTTAATCTCTGGTTCTGCTTTTGAACTGCTACAGGTCAGACTCTGCGAAAGGCTGAGAGAAGCCGGTCCTGCTCACGGGAGAAAAAGGAGGTAAATGTGTCTGTCACTGGCGGGGCCTGATGGGAGGCAGCTGTTTCAGGGGACCTGAGGGAGCAGACTGGGGATTAAGTATTCCTGGATCTCCTACTGTTTTCTCTCTGAGTCCCAGACTTAAATCCCTGACCAAATGATAACTGGCAACTATAGTTAGAAACCTAGGGTCACTTGTAGTAGTAATCTCTTGCTAAGTATATCAGCTTTGTCTATGTAATATATTGCCCCCAATTTTAGTGACTTGAAACAACCAGGCATTTAGTTCACAATTCTGTGGGTCAGCAGTTTGGGCTGGGCTTACCTGGGCAGGTCTTCTGATGGACCAGGCTCTGCTGATCTCAGCTGGGCTCACTTAATGCATTTGTGGTTAACTGCTGTCAGTAGGGGCAGACTCAGCGTCAGTTAGGGTCCTGGAGTTCTCCTCCAGTGTTCTCTCATCCTCCAGCAAGCCCTCCACACAGAGGTTCAGGGCTTCAAAAGTTTGAGAGTGGAAGCCGCAGGACCTCTTGAGCCCTAGGCTCAGAACTGGCCCGGTGTCAGTTCCACCACTTTCTGTTCTTCAAAGCAAGTCATAAGGCCAGTCCGTATTCAAGGTGTGGGGAAATAGGCCCACCACTTGATGGGAAATCTACAAAATACTGTGGCCATTCTTGAAACCTACCACTCTGAGCCTGTCTGGTCTACGCTCAGGCTGTGCACAGGATAGTTGAAAGGGATATACACCAAGATCATTACCATACAGTGTGAAAAATGCCAATACAGTGAGAAAAGGACAAGAATTTCAGCACAGAAAAGGGGTGACCTAATTCTGCCAGTGGTTATCGAGAGAGGCTTTGCGGAGAAGTTGATGTGCAGGCCTCCTCTGGGAAGGTCAGTAGGAGTTTTCCAGGTCACATAAACAGCATGGTCAATGTCATAAAGATATAAATGGGAGAGTTGTGAGAATATTGAGCCTGAGGTGGTACATGGTGCAATGACCCATAGGTTACTGCAGGGAGGTCTCACGCTCATGGGAGTTAAAATTTGAGTCTTACTTAGTGGCAGGTGGATGCAGGTAGCTCATCATAAACATCGTCACAAAAATTCATTGACGCTTGTATACTAACACTCTTGATTGTAAAGTGACATAATTCTAATGAGGAAAGGAATTGCTCAGGCCCAGCTGGGTCCAGTGGCTTGGAAAGGGTTACAGGATTGACTTGGTCTTCCCATGTCTTGGCTCTGATTCCTCTGTGTTGGCCTCACCCTCACCAGTTCTGAGGATGCATACTGGGGTTGGAATGCAGAGGGCCCTATTTCTTTTGCTAGGACTTTCATCCTCTCTCCTATTGTGTCTTTTGTCAGCTGTAGCCAGATCAGCCAGTATGGGTTTTCTTCTTATTTAATTAAACTGCCTAGAATGAGGGCTGGGAGATAACATGGGAACTTTGATGCTACTGAAAAGATCTAAATGGTAGCCCCAGTGGGCAGTCTAAAAGCTGAACAAGGGTGAGTTCTCCCACTCCTTTCTGGTAGGGAGATTTTTCTGGAGGCAGGAACAGGTGTACCTGTCCTGCAAAGTCCTTCCAGAGACCTGGGGGTGCAGGAGCCGGAATGGGAGTGAGCACAGGCCTGCAGGCACCTGGTCTCCCTCTGTTAGGTGACCAAGGTTGGGGACCTGCTCCTAAGCCAGGAATGAATAGTTGAAACCTAATGGAGGTGTTCAGTTACAGAATAATTGCATCCTATTTATTTGCATTAAGAAATTCACTGGGAAACCAGGAGGCAGGGGGCCAGGTAACTATTGATAGTGAAAGTGCTCTTCCCTCCCCTCTGTCTCTCCTTGGCAACAGGACTCCCCTGACTGCCACTTACTTGCCTGGCTACTGCCATCATGCCCTAGAGCATTTTAGGTCACTCTTCTAAAGTGCTTGAAATGGGAGAAAACAGAGAGTGAGGTTATTTATCACAATATCCAAGTTTAACCCTGAAAGATATTTAACCCTCCCAGCCCGCGGTACCGATTGTTCGGTCATGTCCGGATCTGCCGCTAGACCGCGGTACCTGATTTTTGAAATGAAAGGTAGACCTATTTTCTACAATGTCTCCAAGTTCCACCTTATTCTAACCACTTGTTTGCATGGAACTAACGTTTTTCTATATCATGTTGGTTTTTTCTCTTTAATGCTCAGGAGCCCAGGTATAGGGGACTGTTAGGTTCAGGGCCTCAGGCCTCAGGTAGGGTTAAGGTGGTTTCAGGTCCGAGGTTGCTGGTTCTCTTAGTAGGGCTTGTTTCGTAAGAAAAACAAGAGAAAGAGACTAATAGCAAGCGGCCAGGATGTTCATCCTGCTATAATATACCATGCCTTTTCCACCCACCTCAACTTTCTGCAGCCCTCCCCTCCTTGTCTGTGAAATCTGCACTTCTGACACTGGGCCTTACGGTGCCAGTCCCCAACCTTTTGGGCACCAGGGGCTGGTTTTGTGGAAGACAATTTCTCCACGGAGGGTGGGGGTGGGGGGGTGGATGAGGCATGCACGTGCATAGTTCACAATAGGGTTAGCACCTCTGTGAGAATCTAATGCCGCTGCTAGGAGTTGGAGCTCGGGTGGCAATACAAGCGATGGGGAGCGGCTGTCAATACAGATGCAGCTTCACTCACTGGGCCGCCGCTCACCTCCTGCTGTGAGCCTGGTTCCTAACAGGCCGCAGAATGGTACTGGTTCGTGGCCTGGGGACTGGGGACCCCTGCCTTACAGGATGCCAGGCATAGATCACGCTGGTTGGAACAAGCAGACGGGTACACATGTCGTGGTGAGGCTACATGGGCCAGCTCACACCTTGGCAGGTGAGCGTGTGGTTTCCATCCTGAATGGGGACTGGATACTTCTCTGCATGGCGGTGGGCCAACATGCCAAAGGGAGGATGGGAAGCTGTTTTCAAAGAGCTTGCCAGGCCCAATTCAGCCCCAAGATGTGTTTTATTTGGTCCATGCCCTATTATAATTGTTTAGAATTAGGTGTCTACATTTAAAAATTGAGAGGTTTCACACAAGAACGCAGACTTCTGGCTTCTTCGGAAAAATGGAGGATGACGCCGAGTCTTTATTCCTGTAAGACAACAATGGGCAATGACTTACTGAGGTTGTACCCCCTTTCAGTGGAGCCCTCCCGTCTGCCATCCCCGCCCCGCAGCTCTGTGTGACCGTGAACAGGTGTCAGCAGCTGTGTCGTGCCATGCCTCGTGCTGAGCGCTTGCTGTGTCGGTGGCTCACAAATGTTGCTGCCCATTAGAATCACCCGGGAACTTTGAAATACCCCAGTGTCCAGTCCCCTTTCCAAACCAGTTACATCAGCGTCTCTGGCAGTGTGACCCAGGCGTCAGGGTTTTCCAGTCCCTCCAAGTGGTTGTGACATGCAGCCACGAGTGAGGGCCAGTGGTTCACAGGTATTAACTAAGACCTGGGTCTAGCTCTGCCCACCCTGAGGACGCCCAGTTCTCAACCCCTGTCACAGACACAGACAGGCACCGATCAATGGAGAGAAGGGTGGACAGCACAGAGGACACCAGGCAAAGCTCCAGGGGTCCTGGGGGAGGGACAGAAGACTTTCTGGAAAAGGCATCTTGAACTGAGGCTTTGGAAGGATTACAGTCCTTTCTGAAAGTATATCTTTGGTGGTTGGCTTCGAGTTAGTAGACACTTTTGGTAAAAAATATTCTTAGAGTCATTTCTAATAAGTATTCACGGTTCCTGCCCATGGAGATTATATAGTGTTTATGGCCCTTGGTCATGAATTATTAATGATTTTGAAATTGTGGTCATTGTAGTTTATTCAAAAATCATTAGGAAGTAAATTTATCATACAGTATTTTTTAACAAAAGGAAACCACAGAGGAGGAAGGAGTCTTTATTCATCACCCCCCTGCCCAGTGTTACATTGGTGCCATGGCACTTTGGGGCCCATGGGTATGGCGCTGGGGACATGTCATCCTTAGGCACAGGGGCACAGAGGTCCCAGGCAACTGTGAATCAGTACCCACGATGTGCTTCTGCAGCAAATCCCAGTCATGTGACATTGGACGAGTTTCTTGACCCCCCCCCCCCCCCCATTTGCTAACACCCACTTTGGAGGCCTGGTTTACAGAGGAGAGGCAGTAATGTGCTGACTCACCCAGCATAGTGCCCACCCCGTAGTAAGCACTCCATCAATGGTAGCTGTTACGTAATTTTAGTCATTCCTCGGCGTGTCCCGTAGTCATGCCCTCGTACAGAAAAGGCAGCACAGCCGCACTTCTTACTGAAGGGGTCTCCCTTGCTCCAGCTGGAACTTGAGGCTGAGTCCAGCCTTCCAGGCTCCTGGCTGTGTGCTGTCAGGCAGTGGGACCCAGGCAGGGTAGCTCCAGGCCCCCACTGTAAACCACCCTGTGAGCCTCCTGTGATTATGGACTGCCTTCTTTTGCAGCTGATTGGAGATTCAGGAAAGTGCTCTTGACAACACACTCATGTCATTTAACTCAACCTAGGAAAGGTTAAGCCTCTCGTTTGCATGCATGTGCACACACAAACACTTTCTGCTGTTTAGCAGTGCCTTTTGGTGCAAGGACTGGAGACTCCTTTCATTTTTGCCAAGCAGAGGGGAACACAGCAAAAGAGGGAGTGTGGGCTCCAGGGTGCCTCCAGGGACGGGATTATCCGGACAACCTTGTCTGTGCTCCAGCACGGTCATGCCTCCACTTGCCTCTGGTCTCTGTCCTTGTCCTCGTCTTGATGCTCCTCTCTACAGTTGTTCTTCTCTCAGTTCAGAGGCCAGAGAGAGAGTCTGATCAACCTGGCTAATTAATACTAAAGGGTATTTAGGGGATACAGTGTTCTTGACATCAGCTCCCCAGTTGCCCTCCCAAGAGGCAACTGTTGTAATCAATTTCTTGTGTGTCCTCCCAGAAATATCCTATGCAAAGCGTATCTGTCCTTCTCTGCCCCTACCCCCGCCTCCTTTAACCCAGAGACAGCATGCAATACACATTCATTAGTTCCTGGATTTTGTTTTCACATAACAACATGTCTTGGAGAGCGTTCCATAGCAGGACGTGTGCACAGACCTCATTCATTCTTGCTTATGCCTGCATAGCAATAGTATTCTGTTAGGAATGTACAGGAATAGCATCCTTTATTTGAAAGGGGCCAAATTTTCCTTTTTTTAGAAATTAGGAAATAATACTAGCCCAGTATGACCTGGGATAGTACTCTCTAATCAAATACATTAATAGATCTGTAGGAAAATATAAATACTCTACGAAGTGGGATGAAGACTATAATTTTGATGTCCTTTCTGGTTTTGCTACTAAATAATTGCATATAAAGAGTTGTGGGCCTGCCCATAAATATACTATTACTCCTAGTTCTCGGTTGATGATTTTCTAGGCCATTAATGGTCTTTTGCTGCTTTTGCTGCGATAAGGGCACTTTAAAGACAATCCTAGAGCAGACATCTCTGTGCGCATGTGCAGGAATAGCCAAAGGTTAAATTCTTAGAAGTGGAATTAATAGATCAAAGGATGTGTGCTTTTTTACTATTGATGTCTCCACTTTGTCTCTTAGTAGTGCATGAGAGGGGCAGAGCTCTTTGTTCCAGGCCACCTTGTAGAATTTGGGCCAGATTTTAGTGTGGCTGTTCTTGGCTGAAGTAACCACCCTGGAGCCACTCATTGGCCACCCTGAGTCCCTAGTCTACTCACCCCAGCAGGGAGAGGGAGCAAGGCACTGTTGTGGGGAGGACTGGGGGGCATGGCCAGCACCTTGGTTTTTGAAAGCCACCTCTGATGGGCCCTTAGGTCCCAGCGTGTGTCCTGGCTGACTGCAGGGAGCCAGTGGGACTGCTGGCTCACCCTGGTCCAGGCTCTGAGCGTGTGCCAACAGCTGAGCCTTCCCTTTCCTCATTGCTGTCCTCAGCATCCTTGCAGCTTCAGCCTTCTGGGGGTTCAGGAGCTGCCCCTTCCATATTTACAGATCTCAACTGTTTTGTTTAAAAATTTAAAAAATAAAAAGGGAGAGAGGGGACAAAAAGACAGTGCAAGCTGATGGTGCTGCATTACAAGAACCTGCCTGATATGGCAGCTGACATTCCAAATCTGCACTTTTCCCGGAATGAAGCCTTTAAGTCACATTTCTGGGCAGAGAAGAATTAAATCCATTTTACACCCAACTGCCAAATGTGTTCCCAGTTGTGAAGTTATTGTTTTCAGTCTTTCCGGTTCTTGAGGCCTTGGTCTCTGTAGTTTTGAGAACCCGGGGAGTGGGGGCCCTGGTGACATTGACAACTTCTGGTTTCTGCAAATAAGTCACGTGGCAGGGTTAGCTGTGGTGCAAAGTAGCTGAGCCCGAGAACCCTGGAACCAAAGAGCCTGGATTCTGAGGCTGGTGTCCTCACTCAGGCATGTTGCCCATCCTGCCTGTGATTTGACTTCCTCTTGCAAAGCGTAGGGGTAGTACAGAACCTGCATCGAGGGGTGGTGGTAAGCACTCAGTGAGTTAATGCAAGCAAGTGCTTAGTACGGTGCCTGGCACAATGTTGCGTAGTATAATTTAGGACTAGCAGGGTTAGATGGCCCGTTCAAAAGCTGATGCTGTCAGAGTCAGAGGGCGACGAGACGTCTTGCCAAGAAAAAGCGGGACATGGACCGGGCCAGTCTTCCTCAGGCCTTTGCAACAGTGGAATGGCACGTAAGCCCTCCTGTCAGAATGACTCGCCCCTGTGTCACCAGCCTTCTGAGCCCCCTGCAGGCAGGCTGGGAGCTGCAGGAAATGTGTACACAGGCACAGCGCCCGGAACCTAAGCGGAGCAACAGCAAGGCTGAGACAGGGGCCTCGAAAAGCACAGAATCGATTTCTGATAAAACGCCAGGAAGGAGATTGGCATGTCTAAAACCTTCCTGGTATCCGCTTAGCTTCCAGCACAAGATTAAACTCTCCAAACAGCCCATCAGAGAGCTGCAATTGTGACCAGAAAGAGGTAAGGTGGACAGCGTCCCCTGCCTGAGTCATCAGGGCTCAGCATGTGCCCTCCAGCAGAGCCTCATCAGTCTCTTGCCTTGAAAGTGTCTCCCCACCCTACTTCCAAACTCACTTTATAGACTACGGAAATGATTAGGAAAGAGAATGATACTATCTAAGTTCCTGCAAATTACTCCTGAAAGGTGTGTCTCCTGGGTGAAAATGGGCCCAGTCTCAGGACACCTCTGCGGGAGCTGGGCAGGGCCATGAGAGTTTCAGGCCACGTGGGCCCTAGTGCTGGGTCACCACCGCGGACTGTGGGCACATTCATGCTCCCCTCTTTTGGTGTCCCTTACTTCTGTGGCCCCCCAGGCCCCTTCAAGTTCATTAGGATCACTAAGCTGGGTGTCTCAGATTCTGTTCAGGTGACAGAAGCCCTCCTCTGACCAGCTGCAGCAAAAATGGGAGTTTGTGGCCTCACCTAGCTGAGAAGCTCTGGGGCAGACCATCTAGCATGGCTGGTTCCGGTGCTCTGGCTCGGTTCCTCTCAGATCTGCCTTCTTTCCGGATGGGGTCACTTGCTTGCAGGTTGTTTCCAGATAGCACATGGGGAGAAGGCACAGGCTCTGCATGCAGCCAGGCTGCCTGGGGTTGAATCCTGGCTCACCACCACCTCTGAGCCTCATTGTCTACATATGCAGAGTGGGGATAAGAGCAGCACCCACCTCATCGGGTCATCAGGGCTGCTCTGAACAGTGCCTGACACATAGTAAGCCCCAAAGAAGTGCTGCTGCTTTCTCTTCTCGTGCCTGCCATAATAATTCTCTCAGCTACCCCAGCAAACATGAGCAGCTCCCTTGCCACAGGTCAGCTGAGTTCCAGATTGAGACCTGTGGCCAGCCCGGGGTTGTGCACCCACCCTGGAGACAAGGCTGGTGTGGGGTCAACCCCGAGTTAATCACGTGGTAAGGAAGAGGTGTTCTCCCAAAGGACAATCAGGATCAGTGACCAGGAGGGGGAAAGGGTAGAGGACAGACAAAAAGCATCGGCTGTCCACCACCCGGCCACTTTGTAGTGGGAGTGGTAAAACTGACAAGCAGTGTGGCTGCTAAAAAGTGCTTTCTGTCCGTCCTCACAGTATTATCCTCATCTTGCACGTGAGGAAACCTGGGCTCAGAGCACTGCGGTGACCTGCCGCCGTTAACACAGCGAGTGCAGGGTCGCCTCGCTGATACCCCGCGTTCTATGCACTGGGGCAAAATGGAGAAAGAGGGGGATCACTTTGGAGGGGGGGATCACTTTGGGAGGCAGCTGGGGGACCTTAGGCAAGTCCTCAACCATTCCCAGGCTTAGTTTCTTTATCCATAAGGTAGGTGTTCTCAGTCCTTCCTCCCCAGATGTCTGAGGACTCAGTGAGGTTGAGGGAGATAAACACAGGAAGTCTAGCTCCACTCGGGACAGCGTGGGCTCTCATGAAGGCCACTTACTCACTTCTCTCCCATGGACCTGTTGCCAGTTCAGAGCTAGACAGGGGGACTCCCTTCCCCTGGGGCCACAGGGCTGAGCAGGTGAGTGGGAAGCAGGGGTAGTGGCTTCCAGATAAATGGAAGCCTCAGCGCCCTCACCTGGCCAGCCAAGGTAGTCCTGATACCCACCTCCCCCAGCTAAATGCAGTTAGTGAGGCTGGATTCTGATTACAAGCCACTGAAGAGCTGACTGTCCCTCCCGCCCCTCGCTATGTAATTCAGACCTGAAACTGAAGCGAGTGTAAGGAAGTTAAGCAAGTTCTGAAGTTCTTTTCCCAGGATGACTATTTTAATGCCTTTTTTTGTTTTTTTGTTTTGTTTTGTTTTAAATAGAAACCTAAACTCTTTCAAAAAACATTCTCTGGGCCATTTGGCTTTGTTGATGCCCTGAGAGATGGCTTGGCACACGAGAGATGGCATGGCAAGAGAGGTCAAGGGAAGGGAAGGGTTTGCATCCTGGCTCTACCACTTAATAGCTGTGTGGTCTTTGGCAGGCTACATAACCTCTCTGTGCCTCACTTTCCTCATCTGTAGAATGGAGTTGAAAATATAGTACCTCCTCATGGGGTTGCTGAGATAATTGAAGAATAATGCATCTGAAGTATTGGAACCAGGCCTGTAAGTGCTGTAGAAGCATATGCCGTCATTATTCTAAACCCCTGGGTTTTGTTCACTCCACGTTCCAGCAGCGGGTGTGTAGCTGGGGGAAGCAGGTTGGTGTAGTTCACCCTTGGAGGCACCCACCTCAGTATCAGATATTTTTTCAGTCTAACATGTACTAATGCATGCTGATTGTACAGAAATTAGAATAGAAGAAGATAGAAAAAATTAGTCATTGTCCTACTAGCTAATCACTACAATTTGTTTTCATATTTCCTTCTAGCTTTTTTTCTGTGCAACTATGTATTATTTCAGAATTAGGATCGCACTAAGGGATAATTAAAAATGCCTACCTTCCATCTTTTTAAGTTTTTTTGTTTATTGAGGTGCAACTTACATTTGTAATAAAGTGGACAATCTTAAGTGTATAGTTTTTAAAATTTTTACATGTGAATGCACCTGTGTTAGCATTACTCATGTCAAAATATAGAACATTCCTAGTATTCTAAGAGCTTTCTCCCTCTTAATGCACCTCTCTAATAGTAAGCACTGTGTTGATTCTAATAGCATAAATTCGTTTTCAAATTTCATATAAATGGATTCACAAAATGAGTACTTTCTTTTGTCTATTTGGTTTTTTTACTAAACATATCTATGAGATTCATCCATATTTTTAATTATATCTTTAGTTGATTCTTTATCACAGTGGTATAGACTTTTTATAATATTATTCCTTTGTTAGAAAAATTAACTATAAAGTAGTTTGAGTTCATTGTCATTATTTAAAAAAATTTCAAGTTTGTACATTAAGTAAAAATTGCCTTTCAAATTTATTCAAATCTTATTCTCGTCCTTAGAAATAACCAGTTACCAACTGGATATTCATCTTCCTAGACCTTTTTCTTCTTTTTTTCTTTTTTGTTCATTTATTTTGTTCTTTAGATTCCACATATAAGTGAGATCATATGGTATATGTCTCTCTCATTCTAATTTATTCCACTTAGCATAATACCCTCTAGGTCAGGGGTCCCCCTCCCCCGCCCCCAGTCTCTGGTACCGGATACTGGTCCATGGCCTGTTAGGAACCTGGCTGCATAGCAGGAGGTGAGTGGTGGGTGAGCAAGCGAATTTTCATTTTATCTACAGCCCTTCCTCATTGATCGCATTATTGCCTGAGCTCTGCCTCCTGTCAGATCAGCAGTGGCGTTAGATTCTCATAGGAGCGTAAACCCTCTTGTGAACTGTGCATGCGAGGGATCTAGGTTGCAGGCTCCTTATGATAACATAATCCCTGATGATCTGAGGTGGAGCTGAGGTGGTGATGCTAGCGCTGGGGAGTGGTTGCGAATACAGATTAATGTAGCAGAGATCATAATAAATCAGTTGCTTGCAGACTCATATTAAAACCCAAGCTCAGGGCTTCCACCATTCTGCATTATGGTGAGTTGTATAATTATTTCATCATATGTTACAATGTAATAATAATAGAAATAAAGTGCACAATAAATGTAGTGCGCTTGAATCATCCTGAAACCATCCCCCTGCCCCCAATCCATGGAAAAATGATCTTCCACGAAACCAGTTTCTGTTGCCAGAAAGGTTGGGGAGTGCTGCCCTAGGTCCATCCGTGGTGTGACAAATGGTTAAGATTTCATTTTTAAGGCCTAGTAATATTCCATATATGTATCACATCTTTGTCCAGTTGTCTATTGATGGGCACTTGGATTTATTCCATATCTTGGCTATTGTAAATAGTGCTGAAGTGAACATAGGGGTTATATATAGCTTTTCAAATTAGTGTTTTGGATTTCTTTGGATAAATACCTAGGAGTAAAATTGCTGGCTCATAAGGTAGTTCTATTTTTAATTTTTTGAGCTACCTCCAAACCATTTTCCTAGTGGCTGCACCAATTTGCCACCTCACCAACAGGGCACAGGGTTCCCTTTTCTTCACATCCTAGCCTACACTTGTTTGTTGACTTATTGATTATAGCAGCCATTCTGATAGGAGTGAGATGGTACCTCATTATGGTTTTTATTTGCATTTCTTCAATGATTAGTGACATTCAGCATCTTTTTATATATGTCTATTGGCCGTCTGTCTGTCCTTTTTGGAGATATGTCTGTCTGTTCAGGCCCTCTGCCCATTTTGTAATTGGATTGTTTGGTTTTTTGGTGTTGAGTTGTATGAGTTTTTAATAAATTTTGGATATTAACCTCTTATCAGATATATCCCTGACGATTATCTTCTACCATTCGGTGGGATGTCTTTTGTTTTGTTGATGGTTTCCTTTGTTGTGCAAAAACTTTTTAGTTTGATGTCCCACTTGTTTATATTTTCTTTTGTTTTCATTGAGGAGGCATATCAGAAAAAATATCACTAAGAGCAATGTCAGAGACTTTACTGCCTATGATTTCTTCTAGGAGTTTTATGGTTTGGGTCTTACATTTAAGTCTTTAATCCATTTTGATTTTATTCTTGTATATGGTGTAAGAAGTTGGTCTAGTTTCCTTTTTTCTGCATGTTATCTGTCTAGTTTTTCCAGTACCATTTATTGAATAGACTGTCTTCACTCCAATGTAAATTCTTGCTTCCTTTGTCATAGATTAAATGACCATATAGACTTGGATTTATTTCTGAACTCTCTATTCAGTTCCACTGATCTATGTGTCTGTTTTTATGCCAATATCATGCTGTTTTTATTACTATGGGCTTGTAGTATAATTTGATATCAGGCAGTGTGATATCTCCAGCTTTGTTCTTTCTCAGGATTGCCGTAGCTATTTAGGGTCTTTTATGGTTTCATATAAATTTTAGGATTATTTGTTCTAGTTCTATGAAAAATGCCATTGGTATTTTGATAGTGATTGCATTGAATGTATAGATTTCTTTGGGTAGTATGGATATTCTAATGATATTCTTTCTATCCATGAGTATGCTATATGTTTCCATTTATTTGTATCTTCTTTAATTTCTCTCTTCAAAGTCTTATAATTTTTCTGAGTACAGGTCTTTTACTTCCTTGGTTAAATATATTCCTAGGTGTTTTTTAAATGCAATCGTAAATGGGATTGTTTTCTTAATTTCTCTTTCTGCTAGTTCGTTATTGGTGTGTAAAAATGCAACTGATTTCTGAATATTAATTTTGTATCCTGTTACTTTTCTAAGTTCATTTATCAGTTCCAATAGTTTTTTGATGGAATCTTAGTGGTTCTCTCTATATAGGATCATGTCATCTGCCAATAATAACAGTTTCATTTCTTTCTTTCCCATTTGGATGCTTTTAATTTCTTTTTCTTGTCTGATTGCTGTGGCTACGACTTTCAGTACTATGTTGAATAAAAATGGTGAAAATAGACATCCTCGTTTTGTTCCTGATCTTAAGGAGAATGCTTTTAGCTTTTCCCCATTGAGTATGATATTAGCTGTGGATTTGTTGTATACGGCCTATATTATGTTGAGGTATGTTCCCTCTATTCTCACTTTGTTGAGAGTTTTTGTTGTAAATGGGTGCTGGTTTTTGTCAGATGCTTTTTCTGCATCTATTGATATAAGCATATGATTTTTATTTTTCATTTTGTTTATGTGGTGTAGCACCTTAATTGATATGAGGATAATTGAACCAACCTTGTACACTAGGAATGAATCCCACTTGATAGTGGTATATGATCTTTTTAATGTATTGCTGAATTTGGTTTGCTAATATCTTGTTGGGGATTTTTGCATCTATGTTCATTAGGGATATAGTTTTCATTTTTTATAATGTCTTTTGTCTGGTTTTTGGAATCAGGGTAATTGTGGCCTTATAAAATGACCTTGGGAGCCTTCCCTTTTCTTAGAGTTTTTTTGGTTTAGTTTGAGGAGAATAGGTGTTGATTTTTTTTTTTAATGTTTAGTAAAATTTACCTGTGAAGCCATCTGGTCCAGGAATTTTATTTGTTGGAGTTTGTTGATTACTGATTTGATTTCATGGTAGTAATTGGTTTGTTCAGTTTTTCTGTTTCTTTTTGATTCAACCTTGGAAGCTAGCTCTTTCTCTTTCTTTTTTTTTTTTTTTTTTTTAACTTACTATATAGTGGTACAGACAGAATGACAGTTATTTAGCTATTTTCTAGATGGAGGGCATTAGCATTTTGTACTTTCCTTGTCGGGTACCATTTGCATCTTTCCAGTAGATTCCAAGGAGTGGAATGGTCAAGTCAGAGTAGATTGAAGCTATGCAGGGCTTTACTTTGTCTTGTTTTAGTGGACACATTGTTCCCCAAAGTGCCTCTGTCACCTTACTCACCAGCAATTGCAGGTTTTTATTGAGGGAAGTCACGGAGATCTGTTTTAGAGGAAAGCCCAGTGGTGGGCTATGGGTTGGAATGAGCAAGCAGGAGGCCAAGAGATCATGGAATTTGTGACTGCTATCCTGCTCTTAAGAGCCTGTATTCAGAGAGAACACAGGGTACTTTATGAGCTGGAAGAGCCTCTCCCAACCCTGTCTTCCCTCCTGAAAATAGAGCAGCACAAATGAAATGCCATCTCTCCGGTAGCCTGCATGCCTGACTTCTTCCCTGTGAGCCAGTTTCTATTCCTAGACCTCCTCACCAGCCCAAAGCCATCCCCTTTTGACAGACACACCAGTCAAGACATTATAAAAATGCTATTTATATTAGTGCAGACCAACTCCTTTATCATTGGGCTCCTTATTCTGCCATCATACTGATAGCATTCTTTGCCTGTCACCTGCAATGATGCATTCAAGGGTTGGTGCACAACCAGTATTGTGATTGTCACCTGTTCTGAGTGTGTGATGACAGCCCCTCTCTAGCGGCAGATCAAATCCTACATCCAGCTGCTCTCCCCAGAAACAGGTTAGTTAGCTCAGCTACTTCCTATGTGGGAAAGGAAAGTTGCATTCTTAAAAAAGTGATGTCATCTTTCCTTCGCATGAATTTCAGGTGGGTGTTAACTTTGTGGCATAAAATGCCTCAGGGTTAGCTCAGGGAGTTGAGTCTAGGTAACTGTGAGTTCAGATTTTGTTCCATTATAATTAGAAACTTCTGAGTATTTCTAATCAGTATCATCTTAGTTGCTAACATTTACTGAGCATGTATTATTGCCGGGAAGTAGCCTAAGCATTTTACATTTATAAAGTGATGCCTTTAATCATCATCCCATTTTTTTATTGATATAATTTATATAACATAAAATTCATCATTTTAAAGTGTACAGTTCAGTGGTGTTTAGTATATTCACAGTGCTGTGTAACCATCACCACTGTCTAATGTCAAAACATTTATATCACCCCAGATAGAAACCCTGTACCTGTTAGCAGTGACTCCCAATTCCTCCCTTCTCCCAGTCCCTGCTACTTTCTGTCTGTATGGTTTTGCCTGTTTTGAATATTTCATATAAATGGCATCATACAATATGTAGTCTTTGTGTCTGGCTTCTTTCACTTAGCATAAAGTTCTCAGGGGTCATCCGTGTTGTAGCATGTGTCAGTGTTTTATTCCTTTTTATGACCAAACAGTATTCTATTGTCTGGATAGACCACACCTTTTTTATCCATTCACCTACTGATGGACAGCTGGGTTGCTTCCACTTTTTGGCTATTACAAACAATGCCACTAGGACATCCCCCGGTTTGACAGCTGAGGACAGGTACAGCACAGGTACCATCTCCCACTCACACAAGTAGGAGTGGCTTCTTACACAGGCACCTGGCTCCGCAGCCAAGGCCTGAGCACCCCACTCGGCTGCTCAGCTGTTGAATGAAGTGAAGACCTCAGAATTGAGAGCCTATGTCACATACCTCCTCCATGGCAGCCATATTTCAGAATTAACAGTTGGGGTCTGTGGTCCAAGAAATTTCATCATACTTTTGGGGCCTGTTCAAATTCAGGACCACTGTGGGAAGTCCCGGCTGAGTCAAGATTGTCCATTCACTTCAAAATGTATTATCACTGACCTTTGAGGTAACAAGACTGAGTCCTGCCCTCGTTGCTCATGGTCAAGGAGAAAAGATAAGTGGAGGGAAGACGTGCTGCCTTAGGTCCCTAGGGGGCAGACGCTGGCCTGGAGATGTGATTGTGTGTGTGTGTGTGTGTGGGGGGGGGATGGAGGGGCTCTTCAGGGATGGCACCTGTAAGGGATGCAGAATTGGGCAGAGGGAGGGGCTGAACTTCGAAGCAGGACCTGGCCATCTCACGAAGAGCTCTGGGAGTGGGGGGGTGGGGGGCCCTTCAGAGATGTTCCCAGCGGAGGCAAGGAGCCTAGATATTTGTACCCTTGGCCTCAACCAGCATTGGAGAGCAGGTATAACCCAGGCAAGACAGGCTTCCCAGGAAGGGACACAGATGTGAGCTGCCAGCCATCCCTGCTCCCGGCAGCTGGGGTGTGAGTGATCTGAGCCCGCAGCTCAGCTCACCATGCCCACGGTGGCTTTGGCAAGTGCTCTGACTGAGAGTGGTCCTGAGAATGCTTTAGGAGCACAGCTGAGGGAGGGCGTCATCCAGCCTAGGGTGGAGGTGAGCAGGGAGGAAGGGGCATCTTAACTGTGTCATGAAACCTTGAACCCCAAACCTGTGCGTCCACTGCCAGCCCAAGAGCTGCTCCTCTTGGATGCCTCAAAGTCTCAACACAGCTGCCCTAAACCAAAATAGCCCTGCTCTTCCTCAAGCCTTCACCTCTCCAGGACTGGCACCACGGACCGTGCAGTTACACAGGCCAGGAGCTGTGGAGTCATCCTCAATACCTCCTCTCCCATCGCCTCCTTTTTCTAGCCCATCACCAAGCCCCATGCCTTCACCTTGAAAAATCTTCTCCCTGTCTCCTCCATGTTGCTGACATCTCTTGTCTAAATTCCTGCAGCAGCTTCCTCCCTGCTCCCCAGCACCCACGCTTGGCCACCTCCAACCTTTTATTCCAATGTCTCCCCCGACCCCAGTAACCCCGCTTCCCATTGGTCTGGGGTGAAGGGCACACGTCCTTGCTGTGGCCCACATGGCTTTGGTGGTCTGGCCTGCACGGCCCCGTGTCATCCTGTTCCTCTTGCCCCTGGCTCTAGCCTTGTGGTTGTTCCTAGTCCCTCCTGCTTTCTGCTTGCTCTTCCCATGTGGCTGTCACATGTGCGTCTACTTGGCTTGCACACTCTCGGCCCCTAAACTAACTTGTTTGTCCCTCTGATTTTGGTTCTGTTGTTACCCCTGCTTGAAGCTTCACCTGACCTCCTTGCCATAGTCCTGATTCCCTTTTAGGGCCCCTCAAGGCATCACACACTCACCTCTGGAGTACTTGAAACGGTTGAGAACTTAGTACATTTGGTTCTGGGGTTGTTTAAAATTGGCCTTCCTCACCAATCTGTCAGCTCCTTAAGGCAATGGAACTTGACCTAGCATTGCATAGGAGGTGTTCAGTAAACCTGAAAGAAGGTAGGAAGGGAGGGAGGGGTCGGGGACGATGGCGAAGAAGGAGAGAAGAGAGGGTCATGGCCCCACATGGTGGGAGGGGACGGGGTGAGCGGGAACTACCAGGAACTGTCTCCTTTACATTCCTGGATCGGTGTGATCTCATGTGGCAAAAGTGCCGACAGTAGTGTGTGAGAGGACATTGACCCTGAACCCCACCACACTGCCCTAGACTCGAGCATGGTGTTTCACTCTCTGCCTAGGGTTTTCCCACCACTCGGCACCTGTCATTGGCACGAACAAGCTTTGCTCCTTGCGAGGCTTAAAGCAGGCCTGGAATTTCAGAAGCCAGGTCCCTACGGCTATCCTCTGGGATCAACCACTGTGCTGGGACCACTGTCGGTCCCAGCCCCCAGATAAGCCCCCAGGGCCTCCTTGCATCGTGCTTTTGCACACACTGTTCCCTCACCAGATGCCCTCCTCCCCCTCCTCTGCCCTCCCCTGTCCACCTAGTGAGCCCCTTTACAGTTCAGCACTGTGTTCTCTCCTCTGTAGACCTCCAGCCCCTGAGTGATGCCGGGCATCCATGCACTGTACCCACCGCCCCTGGCACAAGTGCACCCCCTCGGTGACACCTGGCCTGTGGCACCGGAGCAATTGTCTTTCAGTGGCTGCCTTGCTGAGTTCCTTGAGGACAGGGATCTCGTCTTCCTGCCTGCCTTTCCTTCTTTCCCTCTCATTCCTTCTTTCCACAAATACTTGGTAAGCTCCTATGTGTACCAGGCGCTGGCCCGGGGCTGGGAGATACAACAGTGAGATGCAGCACCTGCCCTCTGCTCATGGGACTGGCGTCCCAGTGGGGAACCACAAACGCAAAGAACAGAGATACTGCCACAGCGTGAGAAGTGCTGCAGCTTCCTTGAGGAAGCCGAGAAGGCCTGGGGCACCCGGAGAGGCCCTAGGAGGGGCCACACGTGCCCATGAGCAGAGAGGAAACTGTAGCCAGGGAGACAGCAAGAGCCAAAGGCCTGAGGAAGAAGAGGCTTGGCTTTTCTGAGCAGCAGCCAGAAGGGCTGTTGGGCCAAGCGGGGTGGGGAGACAGGTGGGAAGGAGGTCACGGAGGGTGGTAGAGCCAGACTATATTCACCTCTGTCTGTCCCTGCCCTGTAGAGCAGCACCCAACTCATAGGAGGAGCTCAAGGAATACTTGTTGAAGAAATAGGAAAGGGCCCCCGAGTGCTACCGCCTCTTCAGGGGGCTGGGGGCATGTCCTGGGGTGGGGGTGGGGGTTGGGCGTGACCATTCAGGCAGCCCAGCTCGCTGGGCAGTGGTAATAGGTCTTGGTGATTGATGCTCTCTGTGGCAGGTTCGTTCCCTTCAAAGGAAAGGTGCTCCCATGCAAGTCAGGTGGTAGAGGCTAGAGGCTGGAGGAGGACAAGTCCCACCGAGGCTGCGTCTCTCCTCCCATCAGGCCAAGCGGCGGGTCCTGCAGATTGGGAGGCTCTGACCGGTAACGGCCGCCCTAAATCACTGTAGCATCAGCCTGGGAGTGGGAAAAAGGGTGTGCTTCTCTTCCTCCTTAACAGTCAGAGGCCATTCATGCCGCACGCGTGCTTCTAGGGCCCCTCGCAAGCCCAAGTCCCCTGCCAGGCTCTTAGGCAGCCAGGAGGCCAGGAGGGCAGGAGCAGCCTTGGCCAATCTTGACTCACGTAAAGCCTAGGTGCGATGATGTCAGGTCTGCTCAGAACCCTCCAGCCACTTCCTGGCTGCCTCAGAGTAAGACCAGAGTCTTCCCCATGGCCTCCCCCATGCCACACTAGCCTCCGTGCTGCTCCTCACACATGCTGAGCACACCCCCACCCCGTGGCCTTGGCACTTGCGATTCCTGCCACCTTTGTCCAGGCTCCCACAGGGTTCTTTTCCTTTACTTCCTTCGGTCTCTGCTTTCTGGCCTCCTCTGACCCCCCTGGCTAAATTAACACACCCCTCCCTCCCTCCCTCTCACACTCCCTCTTCCAGTTGCAGCACTTAGTGCTCTCTGACATACTACAAATTTACTTACTTACTTAGTGACTTTTTATCACCTGTCTCCTCTCACTACAGTGGGAGCTCCACGACAGCAGAGACCCTGATGGGCTCACGCGTGTCTCCAGAACGGGGGGTTCAAGAACTGCTGAGCGAAGGGATGAGTTTGTAAAATGGGGTTAGCGCCCGCCACCTGGCGGGGTTGTGTGGACGTGGGCGCTCCAGCACTGAGTTTCCTGGGGTGGTTTGCACACTTACGGCTCTCTCGGTGGCATGTGAGCATGTGCCATTGCTGTGGTTGTGTCTGCCTCCTACTTAGGGCAAGTGATACTGATTGTACGTTTCTAGCACGAATACACAGTTTCCTTTGTAAAGTTAACTCATTGAAGATTTTTAAAAGAGAAAAATCTGTATTTGCCAGTCTAAAAGTTAGCTTATAATACACATTGTAACCTGACAAGAGAACTTTTCTGAGAATCAAAAGACATGTTAATTATTTTCTAGCAGATATATATATATATATATATATATATACACACACACACACACATATATATGTACACACACACACACACACACACACACACACACACATATATATAAATCAGTGTATTGATATTTTTAGATCCTATGTAAGAAAAACATTTTCAGAAAGGTAATAGCATCCTCCATCCTGGAGTCCCAGAGGAAATCCTAGGTTTTCGATCTATACTGATATTTTACAAACCCCAAAACTAAATATAAAATTTCAAGGTATGTGTTGTTAGCAATAAAACATGGTACCTAGCAGGGCAGTGTAGTAATAAATGTAAGTCTAAGGTGTGTGAGAAGTACTCTGAACTCTTCCTTGGCTTAGCCACCTGGTACGTGCATAGCATGTGATTTTGTTCATATTGTCTATCCGGGATGTGAGAAACTAAAATCTTTGCTGCAGTGTTTTGTGTTGTTTCACTCACCTTTAAAGGGTAGTATCAGCTGTTGCTTTAGATCAAGCTTGACAGCCTGAGGCCTGTGGGTTGCATGTGGCCCAGGATGGCTTTGGATGCGGCCCAACACAAATTCGTAAACTTGCTTAAAACATAACAGAAATTATGCATGAACCTTTTTTTAGTTCATTAGATATCATTAGTGTTAGTATATTTTCTGTGTGGCCCAAGACAATTCTTCTTCCAGTGTGGCCCAGGGAAGCCTAAAGGTTGGACACCCCTGGTTTAGACCTTGATCGCTTGGCTTCTGTTTACAAGATAGGCATACTGACTGTAGAGCATTTGCTGTTTCTGTTTTGAAGATGGGAGTACAGCTGATATATAAGCAAAAGCAATGAAAAGTTAGCTCAGAACTACACTTTTTCATTCAGCTGATATGTGTTACAGACTTACTGCACAGCACTGGGACACTAAGAACAGAATCACTGAGAGGAGTTGAAGCTTGGGGTGTGTTTTGAAGGAAGAGTAGGAGTTTTATGCTGCAAGGTAACATTTGAATTGTCTCATATTGACAGTGTAGGACCGTCATTGAGAATATTCATTAAGGCTACTCAGTGCTTCTCTGAGAGCCCTAAGACATGGCACAGACTTTGGATTCAGACACCCTGAGTATTAGCTCTGCCCCCGTAGCACCGAGAGCTCACTCAGGTGTGAAACCCCCCACCCCTCACACATGCAGTTCAAACTGGCTTGAGCAAAGAGACAAATGTGTTAGCTCTTGTGACTTCAAAGTCCAAGATAGTTCTGGCTTCAGGCATGGCTGGATATGGGGGCTAAACACTTTTAAGAGGATCTAGTTTCTATCTGGTCTCTCTCTGTCCCCAGTTCTGCTGCCTCTGTGTTGATGTTGCTCCTTGGACAGATCTCTCCATGAGACGTATAAGAGTGTTCATAATGGCGAACCAATCATTTGATAATAGTGACTTCCTTTGTGGTGGCCTTAGTAGCTCTATGCTCATGTAAGCTAATAATTCCAGGGGAAGAGGGATAAGGACTTTTCCAGGAGGCTCACCAGTCCCTGAGTGGAGTCTGTTGGCCTGGCTTGGGGCACATGCCTGGCCCTGGACCGACTGTGGGTCCAGGGAGACAGAATGCTCCGACTGGCCAGGCTTAGGTCACGTGTCCTCCCTTGTGGTGCTGGCAGTATTATTTCCACCCCCACCCCCACATGGATTGAGAGTGGAGGAGAGGTGGTTTCCCAAAGGAAAATTGAGGTGATATAACCAGAAGAAAATGAATAGATGCTGAGCCGACAAAAACATCCCCTTAGAGGCTTTGTGGCCTGAAGGCAATTTGCTCCAGTTTCAAAGCCTCAGTTTTCTCCTCTCCGAAATGGGGCTAATGATCCTGGAGCATAGCATTATTGTGGACACCCCCCGTAAGCACCCACAGAGAGCATAATAAATGACAGTTAAGGCAGCCTGAAGAGCAAGCCCCAGTAACCTGGAGCATTTGCTAATTGCTCATAAATTGTCCCTCAGTTACGATGTGACACACGTGGGGGCAGGGGAAGGTAGGGTAACTCAAGTGTGTGGAAGTGCTCTGGTGTCTGGAGCGCTCCCAGACACAGTGTTTTCACAGCCTCGTTATTAAACCATTTGAAGTTATTGGTCTTCTCCACTGGGACCTGACACCTGCAAGGTTAGGGTCCAACCACCTCTCAGCTGCTCGTGAATGCAGCTCAGGTTCCGGCATGCACTAACTCAGTCCTGTTCAGGAGAATTGCAGTGTTCTGGCCTTAGAAATACGTGATTCCTGAACTGTAGACTTGGCTGGGAGCCTTTAAACATTACTGACTCATGGCATTTCTTTCCAATTCCATTTTCTTCCCCCAGAGAGAATTAATGATAGAGCCATTGATAAAATTCTGCACTGTCTCTGGGGCCAGCATTAAGGATAAAGATGACAAGAATAACAATAGTGGCAGTGAGGCTTTGCTTCCACATCACAGCCAAACTCCTTAGACCCTTTGCTGTACTTAACTAGCACCTCCTTGGCACCTGTCACCCAAGGCCAACCCAACTTCTGGCCATGAACGTTTCAAGGTTTTTCAGGCCCCCAAACCTTTGCCTGTGCTGATCCTGCCTCCTGAAATGCCTGTCCCTTTTCTTGTTGACCATAAAATGTTTCAGCTTTACAACCTCAGCTCAGATGCCTGCATATTTATTTATTTAATTTGATCCATATTTAGTGAGTGTCCACTGTGTGCCAGGCACTGTCCTAAGGGCTTGGTATACACAAGTGATCAAAATTGATACAGTCCTGCTTCATGGAATTTCCATTCTAGTGCAGGGGACAGCCCCATCAATGAAAGGCATAGTAAGACCAAGTCAGTGTCATGTTAGTGGGAGGTGGGAGTGAGTGTGTGTGCACAGCTTGCGATTTTTGATTTTCGCTGGGACAGCCGGGGAGGAGCTCCCTGAGAAGATAAGCTCTGAGACAAGCCTTGAAGGAGCTGAGGAATCTGTGTACTTACCTGGGACAGCGCTCCAGGCAGAAGGAATGGCAAGTGCAGGACCTGAGTGGGGAGCCTGCTGGAGTTGGGGGGGGCGGAGTGAGGGCCGCGGAGACCTGTGCAGGAGAATGTGATTCGGCCCACCTTTCATCAGGGCCCCCTGGCTGCAGCAGGAAGGGCGGACTGCAGGGGTGAAGTCAAAAGCGGAAGGCCAGTGCGCGACCTGAACCAGGGTGGTAGGGGCCGGCGGGGAGGAGGGTCGGACGTTGGCTGTATGTCTGGTAGTTTTCCCATGGAGTGGATCGATTGGATGTAGAGTGGAGAAGTAAAGCCAGGCTTCGAGTGCCCTCGTTCAGAGCGTTGGCATCACATTTTATGTGTTTTATTATAATCGCTTGTCTCCTGTTTGTGGTCTTAGATGCTTTGGATAACCTGATGGAAGTTAGGGACAAATGAGTGTTCCCAGAACTATCCCCCCACCCCCAGGGCCATCCCCATATTTGTGGAGCCCTGCCTGGCCAGTGTGTGTTTGCTTGACTGGATGCACAACAGCAGGGGGTGCCATTCACACCACCAGCCATCTGAAAGGGGGCCAGAGGCCTGGTGGTTGAGTACAGCCTAGAGGCAAGTTGGTATCTGAGTATATACAGTGGGTCCAAGCTTCTGTCAGACCCTCATTGCATATGGAACTGGCACATGGCCAGCGCTTGATGTTTGCTGAAAGACAATGATGATGAACTTGGCACTTTACAAGGTTCTCACACCTTTGTGGGACACCTTCAGTGTTAATGCCTCCATTGCAGAGCCTGAGAAATAAAGCCTCAAAGAAGGGAGGAACGCCTGCTGGGAGAGGCAGTGTCTGGTGTCCGACCAGGGTTGGGAGAGGCTTGCTGCCCTGGTGCTTAGTCAGCCTTAGCAATTGCCATTGTAGAGCTGGATGTGGTGAAGCTGAGACTGGAGCCCAGGACTGGGCTCCCTGTTAAGTGTTCCTCCTGCTCCCCCACAGTTCTGCCTTCTAGGAATGTATAATCCGGCTAGGATCATACAGGAGAATTAGAAAGAAAGGATCCTAAATGACTTCCATTTTTCTCCTAGTTAATTCTTGCGGCAGGCCTGTGAGGTAGACCTTATTAATAGTCCCTTTCTACAGATGAGGAAACTGAGGCTCAGAGAAGGTAAGAAGCAGAGTTCAAGGATCACCCCCAAGTCTCCAAACCCCCAGATAATTAGTGAGAAATATATATATTTAGTCAAATGCTAACAATTTAGCAACTAAGCATGCACTAGTCCACACTGCAGGGTATGTAATTTAATGCTAATTACATGGTTTCAGAATGAGCCAGAGTGAACAGGGGTGAGAGTGTCAAGGGAGAGAGAGCCTGTGGGAACTGAACCGCACTGGGCCGTGGAGAGGCTTTGGGTGGAGGCTGGAGGGGGACTGAATGGATCTGGAAAAGGGAATGGAAGGGTTAAGGCCTCAGGGTAGGACTGAGCCTGGGTGGGGTTGGGGAGGGGCTAAGACAGTGCTATTTAAATAATGGAACAACATTCATTGATAGCTTTCTTGGTACCAGATACTGTGCTAAGTCCTTTCCACTGTTACTGCATCTAGTCCACATTCCCCTATGAGAGAAAGAAACATCCACCCGGACAGGCACCGTCACCACCTCCATTTCACAGATGAGGAAACTTGGAGCCAGGCTGGACCCAAGGCACATTCTTCCCAGCTCAAGTTCAGAGACATATCTTGTTAGAGGTGGCGTATTTGGAATTCTGGGGAATAAGGACGGGCCTTGGTACTCTAAGTGTGGCCCACAAGCGTTGTCTGGGAGCTTGTTAGGAATGCTCCCTCTGCGGTCCCGCTGACCAGAGCCTGTGTTTCGGCACAGTCCCCAGGTGATTGGTGTGCACTTTAGCATTTGAGACGCACAGGCTGTTGAAGAGTTTGGCTGGATATAGGCTTGCGCTTGTCAGGTCTTTCTTATGACCTCTTCCTCCTGGCTGAGGCGAATAAATGCATGCTGGAGGGTTTGAGGTGAAAGCCCAGGGCGGCCCACCACAAGCTGAGATCTCTTTGAAGTCTGGTATTTTATCTAAAAATGCCATTGAATGTCTCATTCCATACCATAATATATCAGTGGTCATTTTTATATTTCAAAATGGTTATGTAAATTGCCTTGGAGTAGGATCTGAGTTCCTGGAATATGCACGGGATGGGTTCCTTATATCTTAAATGGGGTAATAATAACCACTTCAAGGGCTGCTGGGAAGATCAAAGGAGACTCATGTATATGGAAATGCTGCGTAAATTGTCCGCATCATGCACGTGCTGTTATTCTGGAGGGAACTGAAACTCTTCCCCAGACCCAGGGTCCTGCAGCCTGCTCTCTTCAGCCCTCAGCCCTGGATTCGGGGTGATTCCCTGGGTTCCCCAGCCAGGGAGCCCATTTCCTTCTAATAAGAAAGAGGTGTGAAAACAAGGAGAGAGACCCAGAGAGGTGAGATGGACAGAGGCAATTCATTTCCGTCCCCCTCTGAGGCCAAAGGAGGAAGGGTAGCTGGCATGGCCCAGGCAGCAGCTGCGAGGGCAGGGCGGCTTATGCGCAATTGCAGAAGCTGGAGAAGAGAGTCCGGCCGTGGATGGGGGGTCATCAGCAGTTCCCCGTGGCCCAGAGCAAGTGAACAGGATGAAGAAGGGAAGGCTTATTACCTTTGGTTAAGGAGCTTTGGGTCAACCTTGGGCAGGCGCTGGTAGAAGAGTGAGGTTCAAGCCAGAGTTTTACAAGAAGAGCATAATGGAGATTCTGTTTGTCTTCCCGTGACAATTGTTAGGGTTTTCCCACAAATTGCATTTCTGTTATAATACAGATATCTTACTTGCCATTTAAAACTTAATCTCTGTAATTTGTGATTAGAACCAAGTTGATATTGTCTCTTTAATCCATGCCTTGGCGCAAAAAAAAAAAAAAAAAAAAAAAGTATTTAAGGAACATAGAAAATTGCAAAACAGTGTTTATAGTATGATTCTATTTTTGTTTAAAAGAATGTGTGTTTATATGTATTTATAAACATGTGTATATGTATATAATAAAGAAAAACATCTGGAGGAATATATATCAAATTAATGGGGGTTTACTGGTATATACTTGTCACTTTAAATATGTGCGGTTTCATTAATTATCCCTCCATAAAGCTGTAAAAACTTACATTGCCAGATTATGGTGTGTGACATAATTCTTTGGACTGAAAATGACAGAAACTCAGCTGAAACTTACAAAGCAGTGATTAAATTGTCCAGATACTTCTTCAGGCACGGTGGGCTCAAATGATGTCAGTAGGAATCTCTCTCCACCTCTTGGATCTTCTGTCTCCTTTATTGCCTTCATGCTCACACAGTTCCGGGCTTGCATCTCATCAGCTTGGCACCGCAGTGGAAGGAGAGCAGCTTTCCCCCAGGAGTATCAGCCAAGCCCAGGGCTGACTTTCAAAGGCTTAACCCTGCCTAGCCCATGGAATCCTTACGGCTGGAGGAAACACTGTGGATTGGCTAGGCCAACACCACGTCATGTGACCTAAGAGGATAACAAAGGAACCTTCAAGGGCATCTGAGGGAGCCAGTGAACTGAAAGAAGGGGCTGGATGGTTCCCCAGAGGAAATCCAGAGCTCTCTTGCCAGAAGGGCAGGTGCAAAACCCCAAATGTCTGCTCTAAAGGGGCCCTCACTCTCTGGGTCATTGATTTTTGTAACGATGGAGTTGTGTGTCGTAAGCACACATTTCTCTTGCAGTGGCGGGAGAAAAAGGAGATCCCCTCTTAAACAACTGATTTGGATTGCATTTGGTTATGACAGTTGAGATGAGTAAATAATGAGCGTGCAGGGAAGATAAGGCCCAAATCTAGTTCAAGCCCTTGATTTTACAGGGCATGGGAGGAACCAACAGTGGTGCGGCTGGGGAATCGACCTCCTTTTCGTAGATCGTTAGTTGTGTGTGTTTGAGACCCACTGCGCCATCAGACAACCTCTGGGGCTCTAGGTCGCCAGAGTGATGCGCCCAGGGAGTCGCGCCTGCATCAAGGTCAGCCTCTGCCTCGTGGCCTCCTGTGCCACCGTGCGTACTGCGCAGGGCCTCAATAAATGCTTCTCTGCTTTCCGATATCACATTGTTCTGCTTCTTCGTTTCAGGGTTACACTAAGGACATGGTGACAGACTTCGATGAGAAACATGATGAGTATTTAATATTGCTTCAGCAGAGGAACCGGTAAGATGAAGCTGCTCGCTGGCAGCCTTTAACATTAACCTATGAAAACCCTGTTTAGATTTATTAAACAGCACGCAGGCTCTGGTTCATATAGGAGTGGGGTGCGGTCACCTCCACTCAGAGGCTTGGAATATTACCTGCCATGCCAGCTCCTATTTCCCCATTCACTGATTTAATTGCATCGTTTGATTGAGCTGTAGCAAACTGTTGGACATGTAAGTGCCGCCTCTTGCCTCCCTGCGTCTGTTCTGGGAGGAGGTAGGTTTGTGGTGAAAAGCTAGAACTTGGCAGGGCCTGTCTGTGCATTAGTCACTGGAACAGCCCAGGCTGTGATCTTACAGGCTATGCCGGGTCTCTGAAATCTGAGCCTGTAATCATGCCTTGTTATGTAGAGGTGGAGTCATTTTACATTTGTGTTTGAAGTTGGTCTATATGTCATTTAAAGTTAAGTGATAAAATAAAAAAAAATGGTAAGTTAGTACAAATTTTGACTCTGGAGTGCTGGTTCTTGATAAAGCCTGCGGTAGATACAGTGTTTGGTCGCAGAGGTCAAAGCGGTGTGGTCTGGTTTGAAGTCTGCAGGGTTAGGGAAGTTCATTTTCAGTTCACTATGGTTTGTTTTCAGGCCTGGAACCTTGCAGTGAGCTGGGTTTGCAAACTCAAATGCTAGTAGGAGGGTCCCGGTGGTGAGTGAAGCCGGCTCAGTGGGGACAGTGGACACCTGGAATTCTCACATCCAAGCTGCTCTGGCCAGGGGTCTGTATCCCCCACGTTTGCGAGAGAAGCTGAAAATCTGGGTTTGTGTTGTGCAACATCCTGCATTTTAAAATGTTAGTAATGAAGTCAGATCAAAGTACAAAACAAATGGACAGACGCAGCAGGCCTCTAAAGCAGACCTGCAGGAGGGGGAAGGATGGGCTGCTCATCTGGGCCTTTGTGTTATGGAAATGAGTTTGGGGTCTTGCAGGCAAGTAATTCTAGGGGTTGTCATTCTGAACATGGACTCAGCTTGCTCTGACTGTACTTCTAGGGCCCCAGTGACATGTTACATGGGACAACTTTTTATGTATAAGATAGTCCCATGTGTTGTAGTAGTTTAGTGTTCTGTCTACCTGCCACTTTACTAAATTCTATTAAGACCTCTGGTATCTATGACAACAACACCATCCCATAGTTCCAGATGCCCTGGTGAGGCGGGACCTCCTCCAGGGGAGAACCTCTGAATATATAACTCCCCAGGACCAGGCAGCAATGCCAGGCACTGTCCTCTGCTCTGCCAGCTGCTCTGTGCTCCTCTCCCTCCAACCCAGGGGTGATCTCTAACTAGAATAGCAGAAGGCATTAGACCAACGTGGGGTTTTATCATCATTAGTGCCACAGAGCAGGATGTTTTTATTCAGTTTCTGGCAGGCTGGATGCTGTCCCTGAACACCTGGGTGATCATTTAATCAAATACATGTGACTTGTCTAGGAGGAGAGTGTCAGAGGAGCACATTGCTTCTCATTAATCGGGGGATCAATAAGTATATGATCAAAGAGGCACCGGCTGTTAGCATCCATGAGAACATACAGCAACAAGGTTGCAACACAAGGGCAATTAAATATATCAAAACTGAGTTGCCATAAAATTTGGGGGAATGTGTCGTCACCAAGAGGGAGCCGGCTCAATGACAGGAAATGAGAAGGTAGAACTAGAAAGCAGTACCTCCAGTTGGAGACATATGCAGAGGGGGCATGCCCCTGCCTATCATCAGGTTTGGGCTTAAAGGCACCTTTTCTGGAGTAGCAGCCATGTGCTGGGCGCTCGCCCCATCATTTCATTTCATCTGCACACTACCTGGTGAGGCAGGCGTGGTGACTGCACCCGTTTTACGTGCAAGGGCCTGGGGACTGGAGAGTGTGCAGTTTGCCCAAGGTCATGCAGCCAGCCAGCACTTTCTTACTTAGGCTTTGTTTGACATTGTCATAAATAATCAAGAGGAGAGAGACCTGCCGGCGTATGTAGCCAGTGGCTCTAAGTTCACTAGGCAGGGGTTGTGAGGGAATCAACTGCAGTTTACCTGGAAATCTAGTTACATGACCTGGTAGAAAACCAGCCTCTGAGCTTCACACTGGGCCTGGAGGGAGAAGAAACCCAGGCTGCTTATCTGGGTTGCCTTGTGGCCCGGGAAGGGGTGTGCAATCCCTGGGGCTCATTCTCAGGAGGGATCGGTTCAGAACACAGCGGCCCATGAGATGCTGAGTGACAGCACGCTTCTCCACATCAGTGCGGGCTTGTTGCGTGCCTTCTCAGCACCTCGCATGATCGCGAGTGTCAAGGAAAGCATGGTGATGAGGAAGATGCAGGCTGCGTCAGGTAGTATGCCTGTGCTGGAAGGGACAGGAACCCAAGGCACATGGACTCCAGCAGCAGGGAAACTTGCTGCTCATGACATGAAGTGAACCGGGGTGATACTCTGGTTTCGGGTATCATAGTTGGAGCCAGGTTCTCAAATTATGTGAGCAAAATAATCATTCTTATCTCTCAGCTGTTTTCTCGTGTTGGAGTCATCTTAGGGCACTTCCATCATGGAGCCCAAGGCAGCCAGTGGAAACTCCACATTTCCATTCTATTTCAAAGGGAAGAGAGCCCTTCTCTCCTAATAGCTCCAGTAAAAGTGCTGGGCCCCATTCCCATCCCTAAGCCATTTGCCCCCTGTGTCTGGTGAGGGGGCATGGGCTGACTCGCCCCTCCTTGGTCACCCCATTAAGCAGGGGGTAGAGTGCGTCTCATGCAAACTACCTGACTAGGGAAGGAGTGGAGCAGCCCTCACAGGGGATCTGCGGGGCTGTGTTTGGAAGATGGGGGAGAGGTGCCAGGTAGGCAGAAAGAGCAGTTCCCACCCACCACACAGCCCTTGCCCTGAAGGAATGCCCCTTCCCACCCAGACGAGCACCGGGCCACCTGTAGCTATGCCAGAAGCAGCAGAAAGCAATCCTGTGCTCCAGGGAAGGCCTGGGGGAGAGTGGGAGCTGTGGCATGCCCGATTCCCCATGCACACACCCTCCCAGAGAATGCTCAGTGACTCCGGTCACTCATCTTCCTGAAAGATGTCACCACACCCAACAGGAGCAAGTGATCAGAGGGCTGTGATCAGAGGCGGCAGTAGAGCTAACAGAAGGGACACTCTAACACACACCTCTCGACTCTGGAGGGTGGGCCAGATCCAGGAATCCAGCAGTGGTGTTATTTGCCTTTTGGAGAAGGTCTTTTGAGGGAAACTTATAGGAAAACATGCTCACGTGAGAGGTGAGCCCACTGCCTCGAGCGGAGATTCAGGCAGAAAAAAAGGAAGGGGAGAACCAGCATCTAGTGGGGGCCACTGGCTTCAGCCTGGTCTCCCATTCCATCCCCATGACAACCCAGAGAGGAGGAGGCATTCTTGGTCTCATTTTGCAGAACAGGAAACCTAGGGACTTGCCCCAGGTCACGCAAGCTGGGGAAATGGCAGAGCCTCCAGTAGGGAGCCTTGTCTTCCACACTTTGTCCTTCACAGATTTTGGTGGTGACATCCTAGAGGACAAATACCAGAGTCTGTGGGCCACCCAGGCTCTGGGAGGAATGGCAGACTCTTTGCATCTCTGCTGCCAGCTTCTCCATGCTTCCAGGCTGGACTCAAATGCCACCATGTCCAGGACGCCCCAGCTGCGAGCCACTGCTCGTCCTGTGGGCCCTCCAAGTTCAGAGCCCCTGTGGCCTGGTGCCTGGTGAGGAGACAGAAACGGCAGGATGGGCGGTGGGAGACAGGCTCTGGAGCCCTGCAGACCGGATGTTAAATCTGGCTGCTTGCTTGGTCTCTGACCTTGGGCAAGTTCATCTGTGAAACAGGCCAGCGATAGCACCTGAATCCCAGGCCCAGAAAGGATTAAGTGCAGCGGGGACTTGACGGTCCGTAGTAAGCCCACCACCCAAGGGCACTTTCTTCATCGGCACCTTCTCTCCGAGCTGACATCCAGATAATCCTCGCATGCCTGACCTTAGAGGACCCCTCAGCTGATGAGTGGTCATGTGGCTAGTCCACAGCACGCAGCAATTTCAGCGCTTAGAGCCCGAGGTGTTTCAGTCCAGAACCCAGTCACACTTAGGTCCGTGGGCAGCATGCTGCCCGCCCCTTGGAGCTCGCCCCAGTCCTCTCCCCACCTGCTTGTCAAGGGTGTCCTGTCCCCGGTCACTCCCTCATGACGCCGTGTGCTCTAACTCCTGGGGCCTCACTTCCTCTTCTGTACAAAGCGCTCTGTGCACAAGTGACACAAAGGTGAGCACAGGATAAAGTGGAAATGATGCCTGTGCCGTGCGTTAAATAGACTGTAGCTGCATTAGGGGGCACATCCATGTCTTCGCTCCCCGCTGGACCTGGGCTGCTTTGGGACCACTTGTTCCAGAAATAGGTACTGAGAGCATCCCTCACTGCTCCTGGCACTCAGCACGGACCCCATGCCCATGGGCTCGGATGCCGGTGGGCGGGAAGGGAGAACAACGTGCCCAGACGCCACACTGCAGCGTGAGGAGTGAGACGCACTGGGAAACGAACCAGGCCCGAGGGGGCATGGAGCGTGAGCAGGCGGCAGGGGCAGGCCCCCATCTCTGTTGGGACACGGGGACTGGGTCCGACTTTCCTGAACTCCCACCTAGCACAGCTTTTTATGCAAAGTAGGCTATCAATTAAAAAACAAGAAAAGCAGCCCCCTTCCCTTTGAGGCACTCAGCTGCAGCACAAGGGTTCCTTTAGATTCCTTTCACAGTTTGAATAATTATCTCCTCATTCACCAGCGTCATAAATCCACATTTTCATAAATCATCCTGCTTAAAGAGAGGCCCATGTGGAGTGCCAGCCCC
>PVJL010010520.1:0-48808 GCA_004026885.1 Lyroderma lyra | reverse complement strand
GCTGCCCCAGCGCTGCAGCGCAGAGCCAGCGAGCCCGCCGGCAGGTGAGTCCGTGCACGGGCCCTTTAAGAGGAGCGCCGGCGGCTGCAACCGCCTCCGTCTCACCCAGCCACCGTCTCCTCTGGCTGTCACAGCCGGAAGTTGTGGGGCCTTCCCTCCCGGGCACTGGAACCCTGGGCTGGGAGCCCTGTGTGGGGCTGGAGCCCCTCACTCCGCCGGGGGGACCCTGCACAGCTGAGATACCGCTCCCCGTTTGTAACGGCCACACGCGGGTGTGGGGCCAGCCCGTCCTGCGTCCGGCCCCTCCTGCCAGCCTCGAGGTGGCTTCTTCTGTACGTCCTAGTGGAGGACTTCGGTTCAGCTAAGACTTCAGGCGGTTCTCAGTGACGGCGGTTCCGTAGGTCGGATGTCACCGTGGGTGCTGAGCGGAGGGGAGCACGGCCTTCACCTACTCTCCCATGTTGACTGGAAATCGCTGCTGTTTCTCTATTGCTCAGACACCGGGCACTGTCTGGCCTCAGTACATTTGCCTTAGCCTTCCCGCCTCCTGGACAGGCTAGTGGTCTCCCGGACACCTGGTTCACTCCCCATCGAATTCAGATCTTCGTTGAGATGTCACCTTGCGGGGGCGGTGTGTGTGTGTGTGGGGTGTTCCTGCCTGACCATTCCGTTTAAGATTACAATACAACCTCCACCCCCACCCCTCTACATCCTTGCCCCCTTTCCAACCTAATCTTAGTGTGCTCCAGCATCCTCTATGGTTTTCCCAACTTCCTTGTTTATGGTCTTTCTTTCCCTACTAGAATGTAAGCTCTTTGAGGAGAGATTTGGGGCTATTGTGTTCACTACTGTATTCTTGTATTTAGAATGATTCCTGGAACACAGTGCTCACTTAAGTACAGTGCTTGCTAGAGCAAATCCTAAAAAATAAGTACCGTAATTACTCCTATTTTACAGATGAGAAAACTGAGACCTATTGAGGTTAACAGATTGGCTCGTGGCGCGAGGAAGGGGGCGCGTTAGTCATGGATTCCTGAGCCTCCAGGCTTAAGCATGAATGACAGAAAGCATTTCTGTTGCTACTGTTTGTCTCTGCTGTTCATTCCTGCCACAGCTAATTATTAAGCACAGCACCCTCTCCAGAGACAGGCACTGTTCTAGATTCTGTGCAGGATAAACAGAGAAATAGGACCGAGGTCCCTGACATGGAGAACTTCACAATCCTTCCTTCTCTCTCTCCATAAATAAATAAATATATGTATGTGTGTGTTTGTGTGTGTATGTATGTATATGGGTAAACACACAGGGGGGGAGAGAGAGACATGTATATGCATTCTTGACTTGTTTTGCAATACTTTTATTATGGAAAAATTTCGAGCACACAATCATAGCATAGATTAATGAACCCCTATGTGTCCGTCACCCAGTTCCAGCAATTGGTAACATTTCCCACATTCTGTTTTGTCAGTTCTCTCCAACTTTTCATTGTTTGCTGGAGTATTTCAACACAAATTTCAGGCATCATGCCATTTCACCTGCAGATACTCCATTATATATCTCTGACCAAAAAAGACTTTGTTTTAAACTTAATCACCCTGCTAGCATGACACCAAGCAGAATAAACAGTACTTCCTTTAGATCACGTAATACCAAATTCATACTCCAGTCCCCCTGATTGTCATAAAGATGACTTTGTGTTTTTTATTTTTTCCTGTTTTTTGATGCAAATAGTTCTATAATAAACCTGTTTTGTTTTGAAACAAAGCAACAAAAATATTTTTAAAAGAAGTATGTTATATAAAGTAAGATACACACTAAATATTATAATATGGAATACTATCCATCCTTTTATAGAAAGGAATAAATTAAGCAAAATGGGGCTCAGAGGAATAGGTAGATCAGGAAAGATGTCCTGGAGAAAATGTCATTTGCGTTTGGTCTTGAAGGATGGGATTGCAGATAATAGAGATTGTGGGATGGTCATTATCAATACAAGAAAGTCCGAGCCAAGTCCCAAAGGATAAAAAGGCAGGAGAGTGTCTGAAAAATGAGGGGTCCATTTTATCTGAGCACACACCGCCCATGCGTGGCGTTTCTCTGAGTAGAGATCCTTGGGTTAGTAGCTTCAACGTCACCTGGGAAAATGCCTAGAAATGCGAACTCACAGGCTCCACCCCAACCCTCACTGAGTCAGGACTCTGTGACTTCAGTGCTCAGGCTGATGGATTCCTCAGCTCCCAAACACTTATGCAGTTCCAGTCACTTTGAAACCTAGCTGACAGACAACTCGCCGCAACAGGGAGGCTCTCTTGAAGACCGTTGAACGGAGACCCGATCGTGTCTGTGTTTTAGAGCTCTGGAGGGTGGATGAGAGGATGGATGGAAAAAAGAGCCTGCATCAGGGAGAGTGGAGGAAGCTTTCACAGTGGCTGTGAACTGGAGGTACAGAAGCAACCTACTGTTACTTTCCCAACAGCCCCTCGCTCTTCCGGTCCGCATTAACTCAGACCATCCAATACACATGTCATCTCCCAGCCACAGTGATTGGCTCGAGGATGGGAGCATGAACCAGGTAGAACCTGTCAGGTGCTGTGAGGCTTTGTCCGAAACTCCTAAAAGCAGACAAGATGTGCTTTCCCATGGGCAGCCTGCAGCTTCTGTGTGTGGGGGGTGTGGGGAGAGATTTTCTGAGAGAGGAGCCAATAGAGCAAAAAAGAAAAAAGATGAAGTTAAAATTGGTTACATTTGCACTATGGATCAAGCTCTATCAAAGCTAAATCTCTTCCTACAATATCTAATTCTGAAAGGCTTTTGTGCTTAGGTAAATGGAAATCAGTTTTTGTCGTCGTCATTTTGTGTTTCTTGTTTGTTTTGGAGATTTTTTGGTTGTTGTCCTGAATGACCTAAATTCAACCATGGCATTGAACTGGGCAAGGGAGCCACAGATTCACAGGCCACTGGCAGACTCTGGACTGCCATTGAGAGAAGAGAGTGGGGAAGTCAGAGGTGCCTGTTGAATCCACAGTTTCCATAGTTCCCATCAGCTACTTCCCATCAGCGGCAGACTTTTCTGCTACAGCAGGTACGTAGGAAACGAGCACACCCCGTTGTGTTTCCAGCCTGTCCACAGGCGGCCCCAAGCACGGAGAAGGCTCCAGCGTGGGGAGCCCTCTTTCCTTCCTGAGCCATTCCCTTTAGAATGCTTCTGCTATGGGAGCTAGTAAAGCAGGCGTTGGGCAATTAAACACGGTGGTTTTAGTGACACGTGGAATTATAAGAAGCATTTGGAGGAAGAAAAAATAAAAAAACCCTCCAAACTTGTGGTAATAATAATAGGAAACATCTGCGATGAGAATCAAGCCTTCCTTGGGTCTTCTCTTTGTGTCCTTGTCACATCAGCCCCACACCTGGCTGACAGTAGCACATATCTCTCGGAGGACCATGGCTGTCCGCCGCGAGCCATTCGTGAAGGAGTAAGATTTACCCATGTGTCAGTAGGACTCTTCCATGACCATTAGGAACTCAGAAACAGACCTTTTAAAGCCAAATCAGCATTCTTAGCCAACAACCCCAATATCAAAGTGCTGGGTAAACTATGCATGACTCCAAAATTTGTAAATCTAAACCAGTAGAGTTCCCAGGCTTTTCCCACGTGTGCACCCCTTTTCAAGCCATTTCTATACACTGTTACCCCTTGTTTTTAAAATAGCTGTTTTTAAATACTGATACTTTTGTTCAGTGCCTATCTTAGTGTAAAATAGTGGAAATGAGGTAATAAGTTAGGGAAGAAAAATTACTGCCCTAAAAGGACAAACCACAGATTTAATTTTACAATATTCCTAACACAGTTCAATATTGATAACAATGATCAGGTATTTAACAAACTTTTAATTTATGATTAATAATAATATTTATTTGAAAAGTCTGTAATAATTGTTATACAGATCACTACCCGATTGAAACATTGTTAGTAAGATCGTTTTGCTTGCTTTGATGCACTTAGTTTTCTTGAAATCAGGCTCAAAAGATGCAAGATACAGTCTTAAATCTGGACTTGCATTAAGCTTGTTGCGGTACTTATTTTTTTTGAAAGTGTTAGAAGAAAAAGTTCTCTCTGCTAGTTCAGTATTAGTAAATGGCAAGAGGTAGTTGAGCGCCTTCTCACTGAGCTGTTTGTATTCCTCACTGACATCCACCCAGAAGGTAGTAAGATTTTCTTTTAAAATCAGAATTTAAAGAAGAATCAGTTGAAAGTTTGATTAACTTCTCTTTTTCATTGATTGACAGTTTAGCTTCTTTGAAGAATTCCTCATTGAAGGAATCTGCAATCAGTTGTTTTCTTTTCCACGTTGAGGGAAGTACTTAGAAAAGGACACTTTATGACCTTCCTTCCAAGTGACTTACAATATTCTCTTCCATGTTTTGGGACAGGTGCAAGTCATTCTCAGATAAGAAGTTGTGCAGAGTTTCAGAAACTTCAGGCTGACCTCTTTCAATACGCACTTTCCAAAAGTCCAGTTCTTTAATCATTGACTCAATTTTGTCAGTTACTTTGAATATAGTGATTGAGCTGTTTTGAAGTCCCAAGTTGAGTTTATTTCTAGAAAAATAGCTGATAAATACGTAAGACTTTGAAGCCAATCACTGTCCTGAAACTTTGGAGCAGGAGGGAAATGTTGGTTTTCAAAAAGTACCTGGACTTCATGTCTAAGTTCAAGCATCTGTATAAGTACTTTGCCGCAAGACAGCCACCTGACCTCCGTGTGCACATGTAACGTGCTGTGAATATTGTTCATCTTCACACAGCGCTTTAAACAATCTGAAGTTTTGTGGTTTGACTTAATAAAATTGACAACGTTTATAGCCTCATCAAGAACATATTTCAGTTCATTCAGAAAAGGCTTGAATGCAAGACTTCGTCTTAGGAATGCAGCAGTGACTGCGCATAGGCCTATAAAACCTGACATAAGCTTGCCTCGGTCAGTGCATACACCAAAACAACTTAACCAACTAATGTCCTTTTCCATGAAATAACCACTGATTGTATTAAAATATCTTGGCCTGTGGTACACTCTGACAGTGAGTAACAAAGCAACAGGTTTTCCTCAGTTTCATTTCCTACTAAGTACCTTGTGATGATGAGCAGAGTAGATAAATCCGCAACATCTACACTTTCATCGACCTGAATGGAAAATAATTCACTTTTTCTAATTCTATCTGCTATTACAGCTTCAGTATCGGCAGACATTTCCTGAATTCATCGAGACATGTGTTGTTTGAAAAAGAGACAGTATTGATTTTGAGGACATACTCTTCCCCAAACATACAAAAAATGGTATCCTTAATAAAAGGAGAAATTAAATGTTTAGTTATGATGTAGTTTTCACCACATTTAGTTGTGCGATAAGCAATACAGCATGAAGCCTCATCTGCATTCTCATTGTCTTTCTTTCCTGACATCATGTATGAAGTAACAGTTGGATGCTTTTCTAAGTGCCGAACGTAATAGATTTCTTTGTTTTTATACAGAGGATGTTCAGTTTCTAGATGTCGCATGAGTAGAGAGGTTTTCATGCAACTGTTGGATAATATTTCCCCACACACAAGGGCTTAGGACAGTCATCATCCCCTACACATGAAAACCCATATTTAATGCACGCTTCAGAGTAGTTCCTTTTCTTCTGTGTGGTATCTGAGGCCGCACCTTTTTACTATCTCCTGGGGTGGGTGTACTCGTAGCTATAGACACGTAGAGAGAAGTACTTGGAGACAAGTTACAATCCCCATCAAGTTTTGTTTTTTTAACCGTTCCTGATCCATAACTGACATGCTTAAAATTCACCGACAATAATTACTGAAACGATGTTAAACATTAAATTAAAAAACTACTTGAAGAGAATCATGATTGAAGACAACATGCTTACTCTGTCAATAACTAAACTGATCAAACTGTCTGGCTACAAATGCAGTTACATGTTTGAGGAAGTTCTAGAAACATTGCAAATGGACTGTTCTGAAACTGCATGTTTGGTAGAAGAGTGGTTTGCGGGGAGGGTTCATAGCCATGCCCCCACCCACCATCATTTGCTAATGGGATCTGATTTGGAAGTGTCTCCACGAATGGTGATTCCAACTTAACATTTTTGTTCCATAACTAACGTTGTCCATTTTTTTTAACTTGTTTTCTCGCCATTACTGATTATTTTTCATGTGCCCCCAAACAGCCCAGCACGTATCCCCGCGGGTTCACACTCCACAGCTTGGGAACCGATGGTCTAAACAAATGGACTTTCCTGACACAATTGTACGGCTCCTTTCTAGGAAAGAATCTCCACAGTAGGCCTTTGTTTAAGAGAAGTACCCTTTCTTCATGTGGTTTGTTCAGTACACATGCATGCTCACACACATGTACTGGCTGTATACATATGAGAGGCCTGATACGTGACATAGCAAAACCTGTGTCCACATTCATGTGTGTCAACTTAATTATCTGGATGATCAGAAAAATTTTGTGAGTCTGCACAGACCACGTACTTACACTGAAAAATGTTCATAATCTATTAGTAATCAATGAAAAAGCACATTACCAAAAACAAAACAGAACATTGTAACCCTGTTTCTGAAAAAGGGTATCTTTACGTAGGAGCAGAGGCAAAGTCAGAGCGGATGCACATTTTCCTGACAGGAGTCACGCAAGCCACCTTCAGCATCCTTTATGGACATTATGGAACAGTATTTAATAATCATATACCATTACTTAATATGTCATATTACTTACTATCGGTTGTTATTCAGTATACCACTACTGCCTTGTGCGTGTCCAGTTTTTTTAATTGCTCTGCCCAAAGGTGATCTTGACGTCACAAGGCACTGCTTTAAAAAGCGATTTTAGGACTGCCCTTCCTCACCAAAAACCGGCTTTCTTCCAGGCAGCTGCAAGGCGGGGCGGGGGCGGCGGCGGGCGGCAGCGCTGCACCTTCTGGGAGGGCTCAGACGTGCTCCGGGAGACAGAGAGGCCGCGCGCGGGACCTGGGCTGGGCCGCAGGGCTGGGCTGGGCCGGGCCGGGCCGCCGGCGCACAAAGGCCCCGCTGCTGCGCACGGGAGGCGCGCAGATGCCAACAGACAGCTTTTGTGCGAACCTTCATGTTAATTAACTTTTGTGAGAACCTTCATGTTAATTAACTTTGCTTGAGCTTTCCCTGGACTTGAAAGGTTTGGAGTGGTTTGTTTTTGCAAAATGCTTTGACTCCAGGGCGAGCAGCTTCGAGAGGGGAAAAAAAGGAGAAACAAAAAGAAAGAAAGGGAAAAATTTTTAAGTGGGGCTTTGCTTACCAGGAAAGTTCTTCCCTGGGCCCAGTCCCTCCCTTCCCCCCACTGAGCTGACTCAACCATCACAGAGAATTTTAATGGCCCTTTCTTACCCTAAAAAACAAACCAGAACCAGACTTGAATAGCTTTGCCTCAGCCAGTGGAGACAGGTTTTGTGTGTGTGTGTGTGTGTGTGTGTGTGTGTGTGTGTGTGTTTGTTTGCAGAGACGGGGTGTGTGTGTGTGTATGTGTGTGTGTTTGCAGAGATGGGGTGGGGGCGTGTGTGTGTGTGTGTGTGTTTGCGGAGACGGTGTGTGTGTGTGAGTGTGTGTTTGCGGAGATGGGGTGGGGGCGTGTGTGTATGTGTGTGTGTTTGCGGAGACGGGGTGTGTGTGTGTGTGTGTTTGCGGAGATGGGGTGAGGGCGTGAGTGTGTTTGCGGAGACAGGGTGTGTGTGTGTGGGTGTGTTTGTGGAGACGGGGTGTGTGTGTGTTTGCGGAGATGGGTTGTATGTGTTTGCGGAGACGGGTTGTGTGTGTGTTTGTGGAGACAAGTGTGTGTGTAAATGACTAGATTTGTGGGGCTGGTCCTGTTGCCTGTCCACACAGCGGTCAGGACCCAGGTGAGACCCAGGTTTCCGGAGTTCCCACCACTTCATGTGGCTGGACCGGATGTGAGAGTCCAGTAGAGGCCAAGTAAATAGAGAAAGTGCTGGGAGGTGGAAAATCTTGTCAGTTATGTTCTAATGTTGACACAGCATCAACCTACTGATTTACCTCTTTTTCTATCATTTTGTTATGAAAATGTTCAAACCTACAGAATAAGTGGAATCATAGTTAACATCCATATACCCACAACGTACACTCTGTAATCAACATGTTGCTGTAATTGTCTTTATCACACGTGCAGCGATTTATCTGTCCCTTTTAGGTGTTCTTCAAGTCATCGTATTTTTGTAAACTTTTTGAAGTTGCCAGCATGAGTACACTACACCCTTCAATGTGCATCTGTTAACGAGTGTTCAATATTTGTTGACGGTTTGTGTAACTCTTTAGGTGCAATTTGCATAGGTGGAAACACGCAAATTTAAAGTGGGCCTTTTGATGAGTTTTATCAAATGCATACAATTTGCCTTTTTAAAAAATAATTCCAAACAATGAAAAGTTGCAAGAATAATACGAAGATCTCTCATTTGCCTTTTACCCAGATTTATTACTTTTTAAAAACTGGTTATGAGTAATTTATATACATCATATTACCTCGACTTCTCAATACTTCTATGTGTGTTTACCAAGAACAAGGCTATTCTCTTAGTCAGGAAACTTGACTTTCATGTGACCCTTCTATCGAAACTACAGCCTATGTTCCAATTTTGACATTTATCCCAATGATTATCTTTATAGCATTTCCCCCTCTAATACAGGTTCCAGGCCTTTGTGAACTATGGATGTAACTTTACTAAGCACCTTTTTCTTATTTAATGCTTTTTGGCTTAAATTCTACTTTGTTGTATAGCACAATAACAGTCCCTGAATTCTTCTTGTTTCAATTAGCCTGGCAAATTCTTATCTACCTTTTTATTTCTACTCTTTTTGAATCACTGTGTTTTAGGTGTGTCTTTTGATTATAGCTTAGAGTTGGCTTTTGTGGAGGCTGACCACAAGTATCGTTTTAATCGGGACAGTACCATTGTTTTCTGTCCCGTTTAAAATGGTATGTCTGGTCAGCCTATTAAAAATATAAGCCAATTTGAAGATCTTTTCATAAATAGGGGAGTTAAACCTATTCACATTTAACCAAATGATATGGGTTTGGTCTCAACTCTGTAATATTGTATATTATAATTATAGTGTATATTATTTTGTATTTACTCTGCTTCTTTCTCTGTTTAGTATGTCAGCTATCTTAATTTTAAAGTTTCTATGGGTATTTAAGAATTCTTTATTCTAGTTATTACCTCCCTAGTTATATAGTAGTTCCCCAACTCCTTTTTGTTCCACTGTCTTCATTAACCTCTTACTATCTGACACATCAGTGGTATCTTCTGACTCCTCCTTTCTACAATAGGCAACGATCTGACTCTGGGTTTCCCTATTTTTGTCATCCACCCATCTTTTAGTTGTATTCTTTCTACTTTGTCAGAACATGTCATATTTATATGCTTTCCACGTGTCTCCCTCATTTTATTCCTGACTCCACAGTGAACTATATTAAGTGTTTGCCATTGGTCATTTTGCTGAAGTTTCCTCAGTTCTCATTTTGTAGCATGAGATGAAGTTCATTTTCTAGTGTGCTTACAGGAAGGGCACGGGTGCAGTAGTTCATGGTTTGGATAGCTTAGATGGGTATAAAATCCTTGACTAGCACTTTCTTTCTTTGAGCGTCCTGAAAGCGATGCTTCACTGTTAACTTACTTTGAGTATGACTCAGGAGATGGCTGATTCTCTTAGCAGTAACTGGATCTTTTAGCCAGGAGACTCTGGATCTCTTTGCTTAAAGAATATGTCTTGATGCTAATGGTCTTGTGTCAATTTTCAAAGTTACACGGTAGGCCTGTTATATTGCAATTTTCTTTCATTTTTAGGAACATTAGAACATTATCTTGTATTAGAAATTTAAATACTTGTTCTGTTCCAATATTTTGTTTGCTTCTTCAGGGACCACAGTTATTCATGTGTTGGACTGTTCCTGGCTGCCTCCCCTTTGAGCCACTTTCTCTCAGATGCTTTTAACTTCTTTATCTCATTTTAATTCTCCTGGTGGTTTGCTTGCCTTTCTTTAACAGCCTTATTAAATTTTCACTGAAATAGATTTTCCATTGGAACTTCTCATTTACTTTTCACTTGTGAGATAATTGCATCTTGCTCTTCACTATCTTTCTTGAGTTTAATCAGTTCAGGTTGCATTTCTTCCGTGTTGCATCCATTTCTAACCTTAGTTTTTTTGTTTGCTTTGTTTTTTTACATTTATGGTTCTAGGATTTTTTTAAAAATCCATTTTCTTATATTTGTTTTAAGATACTGAATTCAGTCAGGAGGGTTGTGTTAAGTTTTCTTCTGCCTGTGAATTGTTTTAGTGGGGGAGAATTTTTATCAGCTCAAATGTTAATTTACATTTTCTGTTTTCTTTTTACAACTGTTCTGTAGGAAGTCAGCTTGATTTTTTCCCCCCATTTCTAGACATTTTGTGGACAGTGTTCCTAGATAAAGAATGCCTCCTCATGCCAGTTTATTGAAGTGCACTTGCATTAATGGATGGCATTGTTGACAGTTGTGGTGGTGGTGGTATTGAAAGGCGATTGCTTGGTGCAAGAATGGGTTGATAAAGGTCTAACAGCCAGATCTCCAGGAAATGCAAGTAGACTGACTTGCAGCCTTTCCCAATTTCTTTGGTGTCTGTATTCCCCCCGTGGCGGGTATCAGACTACCAACAGGAAGTCACTGAACCTGGAGTTGTGAAGAGATGCTGTCAGTCCTTGTGAGCCATCACGTCACCCAAACATCCAGTGTCCCTTTAGTGTTTGCCTGATCTTTAATTTCCCCTCTGACTTCCTTCTTGTCCATGCCAACGTCTTCAGAGGTACAACCCCTTCCCTACTTGATTTTTTTACTGAGGCAGCAACGCCTCTTCGGAGATGCCGTTCTGACACAGCCCCTCTCTTGTAGCTGATGCTGTGAACCGCAAGGTCCCTGATGTACGTTTCAGATTTTTTTTTGCAGGGGAGGGTGGTTCCCTGGCTGGGAATTGAACCCAAGCCACAGTGTTAAGAGCACTGACACCTAGCCACTACACCACCAGGGAACCCCGTGTTTCAGATTTTGACACTTACTGCTGGACTTTCCTGGGCTTATGCTGCCTACCTGTTCCCTTTCACGTCTCTTTCTTATATTTTATGGGTCACTTAAGTCTCCCTCTCTCTACTCACAGCATCCACAGGCTTGCCGTGGTGGTGAAACTCCCCTGGAAGTGAGTGTTTATTTCCCTATTTACAGGTAATTTGAAGGTCATGGTATTTTCCGTGTACTGTAATAGCAATGCTGAAGGCACAGGTCACGTATGGTTTCATTTGTACTCCTGGGAGATTTTATGTTTGGGAAGTAAATGTAGAAGGACAGAGAGAGACACATTTGGATTCAGGCAGCCATCATTACCTCCCAGACATAAGGACTCTTCGGGCTTGACTTCTTATTATCAAATGCATTGATCGTTTCAGTGTCCTGTTGATGTAAGATGTGAGCTTTCCAGTTTATCTTACTTGAGATGAGACTTAGCACCTTAGGTTAAGTCTCTGTGCCCCTGTAGCTAAAGCCTGATCTTAATATCCAGTTTGAATGATTGATATGGTGAATGGCAAATGTCATCTCAGCAGTTCTGGCTCCCTGGGGCTGGTGAGTCAATCCAACCAAAACCTCAGGTACCGTCTCATCCAGCTGTTGGTGTCAGCCTGACCTCAGTGTGTACCAGTTAGGCAGGAATGATGGCCTGTGGTGGCAGTGGTAGAAGGAGAGGGAGGAAAATATGTCACAGTAATGGCAATTTGAAGCCATTTTTTCATGTTGATGCACAATAGAATAGGACAAGTCTTCAATTAAAAGCTGTTCAGTGTTCCCAAGGCTCTCAGTATTCATATGCATTTACTGTTCATTTGCTATTTAAGCTCATTCCAGCATGGCCCACATGTGAAGATCTGGCCGTCTTTGTATTTACCACAATACCTAGTGCAGATCTGAGAGTGAAGTTGTTGATGTATTGGTTTTATATTTTAAAAGCTTTTTCTTTTAAGTGCCAATGCAGTCGTAGAATCAGTGAGTTGGCACGGTACATAGGCCGCATCATACAATCTATGGCACGGGCTACAACTCCATGCGCTCAAAGATGAATTCATTCATTCAGTCAGCCAGCCAGCCAGCCAGCGAACAAACATTTTGAGCACACGCTCCAGGGACTGGAGGATTGTGCTGTGGATTATGGGAAGAGGAAATGAATCTGACATCACAGCTGGACTCAGTTCCTTGCTGCCTTGCTGGCTTCAGTGTCCGTTCTGGACTCGCACTGTGTCTATGTAGCACTCAAGTCATAGAATGAGGAGTGGAAAGTCCAAGTTATTGTGAACCTCTATACCTTTACAGTTTTGATTCAGACACTGAAGCAGCTGACTGTTTTTATGTATCTGTTATTGGGATGATAAAGCATCCAAATTTGACTTCACTTTCACTTTTCATGTCTCCTTCCTGATGCGTTATAGGCACAACTACAGTTTTATAGACCTGGGGAAAAATTCAGTTTTCTGACTTAGACAGGATTATCTGCCACAAGTCATAAACACTGGTAAAATTTTGAACTTCATCTTAAAGCATTTGCTGTAAACTCTAGTATGTTGTTTTGATGGGAGAGATAAATATACCTGCAGAAAGATTATAATTTTTTTAAAGATTGTCGTGCAAGGTTGCTTTCCAGCAATGGGAAAAATGAGGACTTCAGACTAACTGGACTTAGGGTCAAGTAACATTCCAGATGAAAATTCTGAAACTGAAAGAGGGTAATACCAATCAGATCCCCATCCAGGGGATTTAAAAATGTGTGTATACATGCAAACACATCCTTAAATTCTCAACAATGTGATTTTCTTGTAAGGCAGAGGCTGTCTTGTACAACATGGTGTAGGCCACTCCTGGAAAGCAGCTTGCTTTGAAGCGATCCATTGTGCTTGGGTCCTTAGGTCCTGTCATTTTTCTGTGTGATGATACATTTAGCAACATCCCCCCTTAATTACGCGTGCCACTGCAGACGCTTGTTACGCAGCTCCGGCTCCCTTCGCTGACTGGGTGAGGGAGTCCCCACCTGGTTTTCCAGCTTCCCTGATGTGCAGAAGTGCTTCACCCCCTCATCTTAAACACGCAGCTGCAAGCTGCATGGCTGGGGGGGTGTGGAAAAGTTTACAGAGAAGCAAGACGGTTCAAGCTGGAAGGGCTCCACTGGCCATGGAGATTGCGGATGGCTATGTTTCTGCTGCTTTATAGTCCCCAATTTCCTTTCAGTGCGTGTGTACTACTTTTCTCAAAAGCACGTGATCAAAGGTGATTTTAAACGCATGCATGCGCGCGCACACAAATGAAAAAAATCAAAACTGTACGGTGATTGCAATTGAAATGATTTTTATATTCCTCATACTTGCAGTATTTTCTAAATATTATTTTTAAAATAAGAACAGTTATATGCAAAAATAGCCCAGAGGCACTAAAGTATTATTCTTTTTATGGAAGTCAGTACTATAAAGAGCAGTCTTAAAAATTCTAATCTCTTAGAATCTGGATTCCCCTTGTTTTCAAACTCTACTTCAAATAGCTCTTCTTGATAAATGTAAAGACTGAATTTAGGGTCCTTTCAGCCTTCTTGACTTTTTGTATTTTCAGCATATCTGACTATTCACTCTGCATCTCTGAGGCTCCTGGAAAGGACCCTTCTCTCTCTCCCCCCCCGACACGCACATGCACGTGCACGCATGCACACGAGTGTCTCTAGGTAGTCTCTAGGTAGCAGAAGTAGGATTTTGCTTTGTTTTGATGTGTTCTGGCTTGTCTGTATTTTCTAATTGTCTTCAGTGTTGCATCTATCATAATGAACAGTTGGATTTTTTAAACAACAAATTGGTCGTTACAGATAACTGCCTCCCAGACAAGAAAGAAAACATTTTTCCCTAATCTTACCTACACTTCATATTATCAGAAATTTCCATTTCTGGAAATCTGACAGGTAACACATTGTTATCCCAGAGTGGTGTTAATTTGCATTTTCTGGCTATTAACGAAACACTCATTGGTGTATTCGTCTACCTCTGCGCAAAATCTACCTCTGCTTTAATTGCTACATTTTGAAAAGCATAAAATCTCGATATCTGGTGGAACAGCTCCGGTACTTGCCCAGTGTGCACTTTGGGTGTGTCATCCCTCCAGAGGGGCCGGGTGATACGCTGGCTTGGTCTGAAGTTGGACACCCAGCGTGTCAGCCTCAGGGCCACCTGGGAGGGCCCCCACCACAGGCCAGATTCAGTCACAGCCTGTGCCCTCATGCCTGGGGTCACCTGGCATGACTCACAGAGCAATCCACAGATGGCTGCCTCCTGTGCTGGGCTTGAAGTTGCTTTGAGAGGCCAAGCCACAAACTAAGGCCGGCTGTTGTTACTGCCATGTTAGGACTGCTCATCAAGAGGTACGGCACACACTGAAGCCAGCTGCTGCTTGCTCGGGTTTTGTGAACCTTTGAGAGATTTCAGCTAAGTCTGCAGCATGAGCCAAGGCAGACTGTTTATATGGAAAACCCACTAGCAGTGGCTTGAATGTGCCTGAAAGTTAGGGTCTTAGAATCTCCAGGGTGGGGCCAATGAACGGTGTTAGCCAGGTTAATGGAGACTCAGGTATGGTGTCTGCATGCAGGGAGGGGCTAGGGCGCAACAATGAAACAGCGGCTTCCACCAGCTCCTCCATCTAACACAGAGCTGCCCCTCCAGCCCTCACCCTGAAGCCCAGCAATTCACTTCCTCCCCATATGTGCCCGGAGCTTTTCAAGCTGCTGCCTCAGCACTGGAGCTCAGAGTGAGTGAGTTCGTCGGCGGTAAGGCTGTGCACAGGCACCTTCAGAGGATTACCTAGGACAGTGGCACCCTCTTCTCACTGAGCAACAATCTCCACTAGTTTTCATAGCCAGAAGCTGTAGAGATGTCTCTTCCCGGCACTGGAACTCTGGGCTGGGGAGCCCTGTGTGGGGCTGGGACCCTTGATCCTCATGGGGGCACCTCTGCAGCTGAGATTTCCCTCCTGATTTTTAAGGGTCACGCATGGATGTGGGATCAGCCTGTTCTGCGTCTCTGCCCCTCCTACCAGTCTCAAGGTGGCTTCTCCTGTACGTCTGTAGTGTAGGGCTTCTGTTCATCTAGGCCTCAGGTGGTTCTCAGTGCTGGTGGTTCTGTCGTTTAGCTGTACTTGAGGTGGTCCTGAGAAGAGGTGAGCATAGTGTTTTCCTACTCTGCCATCTTGATTGGATTTCTGGTTGTCAATTTTTGTATGTTCCGTTTGCTTGAAAAGGTTGTGTGCTCTGTAGTTGTTGGGGACAGGCTCTGTACATACTTCCGGCTAAGTTTGTTAATCATGTATAAATCTTCTATGTCATGAATTTGTCTTTCAGCTCCTGAGAACAGTGTTTTTAAAATCCCTCCTATGATGATGAGTGTGTCTGTTTCTCATTGTAGGTGTCAGTTTTCCATTTAAAGATACTAAGGCCACACCCTAGTTATAGGCATACATACATTTCAAATTGTTTTTGTAAATGCAGCCTGTGTCATTACGAACCAGCTCTCTTTATCGCTCATAGTGCTGTGTGCCCCAAGGTCCACTTTACCTAACAGTCACAAAGCTGCCCAGTTCCCTTCGGGGAACATTTGCATGGTATCTGTTTTCCCATCCGGTCACGTGTCTCTCTTAAACAGCATGGTGTCGCAGAGGCCTCTGTTGAGACTTCCTAGCCGCTGCACAGTCCTACTTGCTCCCCTTCCTCTGCGGGATGTAGGTCCTGCAAGCATACCCCAACAGAACCCCAGAAGTCAAGTCTCAGCGCCCACTTCCTGGGGGTGGGGGTCCTCCTTGGGACAAAGTCTGCTGTGATTTCGGACCTTGGCCTCCCCTTCACGCTGAAGGTGAGAATTCTCCTGGTGTGGATGGTGTGTGGGCCTGACAGCACCACCCCTGTCACCGCAGGAGTGAATGCCTCCCAGTGAATGCCTCCTGACTACCTGCCTGGGACTGAGGGAGGCTGGCTGCCACCCTGCTTCAGCACTGATGTGACCCCTGCCTTCCGAACGTTGCTTATGACTGTCCCTGAGCCTCTACGCCCTCCTGTGTCAAGTGCTGAATGAGAAGAGAAGTTCTAGAAAGCATCCAGCACAAGCCTGGCACGTAGCAGGGGCTCAGAGAGCCTCCCTTCCCATCTCCATGGCCTGTGCGCACTCCAGGTTGTACGAGGGGGACCCCCCTCCCCAACAGAATTTATGTGTGAAAGGAAAACCCTTTATTCTGACGTGTTTAACCTTCAGTCACCATCACGGGACTCTCCGTTGGAGGCAGTGCGCCTATTGAGGTGCTTTCCCACTACCCAGAACAGTTTCTGAACTCGTTGATGTCGACACCTTACTTCTGCCATGTTCTGTTTCACCTCTTCCACATTGGCAAAATGGTTCCCCTTTGAGGACTTTTTCACCTGGGGAAACAAAAAAAAGTCACTTGGGGCAAAATTAGGTGACTAGGGAGGGTGGGGCATGGGGGTCCTGCCGGTTTTGGTCAGAAACTGCTGACCACTTATCGCAGGGTGGGCAGGTGTGTGGTCATGCTGCACGTTGTGTCAGTCTCCTGTCATGAAACGGGCACGCATTGAAATAGTCTTTAAAAAAATGCACTGAAGCTGAACACAGACTCTCACGACAATGCCAGCTGGTGCACGGATGCAGGTGGGTTCCTAGAACACCCACCCAGCAGGGGCAGCCTGTACTACAAGGGGCCCGCCCTCCAGATGATGATTCTGGTTTTTTGGGGTCACCCCTCGTGTGTTACCTCAGTGACTCATGTCGCTCTGAACATCCCAGGTGCGATCAGAGAAGGTGGGCTCAGCTGTGGGCTCAGGGTGGGTCCCCCCTGGGGTCTGACCTCGGGGGAAGGATGCCACTAGACAAGCCTTTTGAGGTGCAGCAGGCCAGGTGTGGTGCAGCCTGGGGGTCTAGCCCCTGCCCCAGGGAAGAGGGCACTGCATTCAGTGAGCCAGGAGGTGCTCAGAGGGGTGCTCCAACTATCTGTGGTTCCCTTGGGAACTGCAGGGGGTGGTGGGGCTGCGTTCCCTTTCTGCACTCAGCTGCCCGTGAGCTGCTGGAGCATTTTCCCCTCCAAGCAGAGAGAGCTCTCTTCCCCTCCCTGCCCCCGCCTCCCTTCCCCCACCCCACCCCACCCACCCCGCAGCCCACCAGTTCTCCGGGCACCTCTGGTTAGCAGTTTGGGCCTTTCTTTCTGCACACAATTGATGTGGGGAGCCCGAGTCGGGCCCATTCAGATGCCGCATGCAACACTCTGTGTTTGTCACTCAGCTTCCAGAAACACGATCTGACCAAAGGCACCATCCAGCTGGCCCTCCTGTCCCAGTGACAGCATTTGTGCTTCCTCCCGTGGCCCGGCATTTTCTGTGGCGCTTAGATTTAGCATTTTAAATTATTTTATCGTGGGGGGCTCCTATCGATGCTGAGTCCTGGTTCCTTTTTTCTGCCCCCTGACGCTGAAAGGTTCGATTCTTCCGTCTATCCATCAGCAAAGCGCCGTGAATGGCGGTGCTCAGTGACCCACGATGCCACGAGAGACAAAACACACCAGACATATTTTCTGGTCTCCCTGGAAAATTAGTGCCAACACTTTCATCACTGCCGAGAAGGAAAATATGCACGGAGAGGTGAAGATTGGCTTTGGTTTTTTTGTTTTGTTTTGTTTTGTTTTCCTAAGAAGAGATCTTCCCCTCCTCCTAACAGCGAGATTTTTTTATTGTTCTTATTGGCCTGCAAATTAAGCAGTTAACTTGAATTCCTGCGAGTCTCACTTAACTTTCTACCAGCCCAGGCCTTTCTCTTCCCTCCAGCTTGTAGAGAGATACTCAGTTTTCTCCCTGCCTTGTGAAGAGTAGCCTGTAAAATGTTTTTGTGTGAATTCCCTCTCTTCTGCTGCTTCAGGCCGTTTTCATGAATCCTCTTTTCTTTATGAACGGCCTGCTTTTCCATTCGGCAGAAAGAACTGGTGGGGTGGGTTAGCCCTTTCCCAACTCTCTCCTGTTACCCCCCGCCCCCCGCCCCACCTCACCTCCATTTATGAGGAGGTACAGTGTAGCCCTCTGGAAATGAATGGGGAGGAGAACCAGGCTTTACTGCCACCCCCACGGTGTGCTATAGGGGAAGTCACCCCCTCTGTCAGGTGGCGAGGACAGGGACTCTTACTGTGCAGAAGTGGAGCCTGAATGCCTTCGGATGAAAATGTGCAGGGAGGTCTCTTTAAAACCAGTCCCAGATGATGCAACGCCACTTGAAAAGGAAGCGCTTTCAGATGAGTCACTCGTTTAACAATAATAATTAGCATTTGGGAATCTTGCTTGGAACACCCAGCGGAAGGATATTTTATTGATTCCTTAAGAGTTTCCACACTGTGGCTGGGGCCTCAATCAAGGCAGCATATTCCACACACTGACATCCAGTTTCACTTGTAGGAGTTTGGAGTAGCAGAGATCAAGTTTAACAGTAATTCAAGAGAAAAGGACTTAGAGAATTTAAAGGACTTCAAAGTCAGCTCAGTGGGACCTAGTTGTTCAAAAAGTCAGTAAAATGTTGGGTTGAGTTAATAAAGAATTGAAAACAGGATCTCAAAGAGCTATTAGCACTGACATGTTCATGATGGCACTATTCATAAACGCCAAGATGTGGAAACAACCTAAACGTCCAGCGGCAGATGAATAGATAAAACAAATGTGGTCTGTATGTACAATGACATAGTATTTTGCCTTAAGAAAGAAGGAAATCCTGCAGTATGTGACAACATGGATGAACCGAAAACTAAGTGAAACGAGCCAGTCACAGAAGGACAAATACTACGTGATTCCACTTGTGTAGGGATCTAAAATGGTCAAATGCACAGCAGCCAAAAAGACAGCTGTGTGTGTCAGGGGCTGGGAGGTGGGGTGAGGGGGCAGTTGCTACTCAACAGGTATGAAACTTCTGTTATGTAAGATGAATAAGTTCTGGAGATCTGCAGTACAACACTGTGACTATAGATAACAATACTGTATTGTACACCTAAAACATTTTAAGACGGTCCATCTTAAGTATTCTCGCAGCAATAAAGTATAAATAGATAGATTGTTAGGTAGATAGATCAATCGATTGATCTCAGCAGCCACGAAAGTGCAACATCTTACTTAAGTGTGGAGCATGTCCACACGAATGTGTGTTTGTGTGTGTGTACACATGCGTGCACATACAAGAGCATGTGAGAGAGATGACCTGTGCGTCAGTTGTAATACACAACATCCTTTCTGGTTGGACAAGGTTATATCAACACTCTACTTTAGAATCAAGCATACAGTTTCACAATGCCAGGACTAAAAATAAAGGCACTGAAAGTAATGCAGTTCATTCAAAAGAGGAGAGAGAGAGAGAGAGAGAGAGAGAGTGTGTGTGTGTGTGAAATGAAATACATTTGAAAGGAAAAGAACACTGGTTGTCTATACATAATCGTTTAAAGATATTTTTTCTCTTTTTTTCTCAACTATGTTTTCTAATTTTTAAAAAATTGTATAGTGAACTTGTATTACTAAATAGCAAAGAACTAATAAGAGCAACTAGCATCAGAAATGCCCCAGTTTCCAGAAGGGGACGAGTTGGTGGTCCTGCTTGTGTCCATCCTGTATCTATTCCGCCCTTGTCCTTTGCATCAACCCACGACAGGGCAGCACTGGGCCCAGAGACCGCACTTCCCATTGCCTTGAGGGGTGGTCACGTGACCCAGTTCTAAGTGTAAGACGTGCACAGAAGTCCCCGAGTAAGCCTTTAGCTTCACTGTGGTTACCAGTTTCTTTGGGCGTAAGCTTGCAGTCGTAGGAGACGTCTGTATGAAGCATGAATTCGAGCATTTTTCTTACCTAAGGAAACTTTAATACCAAGCCGAACATCATGAAAGCCAGGTGTGCAAACACCTGGAAACAGCACACAGGCAGGGTCCTTAATAAGGTGCCTCTTTGCCCTCCTCACAAAAATGTGGGACTGTGGTTAGACTCCACGTCTGGGGGTGCTTTCCGATCGATCTCGACAAAGCAGTGGCAGAGGACCAAGGGAAGGGAGGCAGGTGAGGCGTGAGTCCTTTCCCCTCCTAAATTCTCCAATTCTGAAATGTCACAAAGGTCCTTTGTTTAAGAATAAATACTACGTGTTCCGAGCAGTTCCCGGAATTTTTTAAATGACTTCCATTTTCCTGGACGAGAAGCTTGTAACGATCTGCTTGGCTCCCTGCCTTTATAGCTCTCTCTGGGGGTCACTTAGCCCCCAGTTTGTAGGTTCAGCTCTGCTCCCAGGCCTGTCCCCAGGCGGAGGAATGTCCAGCCTCTCCTGCTCGTCTTTCCTGGAAATGCCAGGACCCCTGTTAGGCTCTGGTAGAGATGGACACTTAACTCCTGCATGGAAATCAGAAGCAAAACATGCATTTATTTCTTAAAGCCTGCTAGTAAATATAGAACGAACGCGACATCTTGGAAAATAAGGTGTCCCAAAAACACTTGCCGGTAAGTCCCCACACTCCTAGGTGGTCGAGATGTTTAATGCATGGGGACCTTCTGCTTCTAATTGGTCACAGGAGGCTTACGGGATCCTTTAGGATTTATCCTAATTTTCCAGGAAACACTCCACTGAAATGGAGAAAGAAAAATACTTAAAAAATAATTCCGCGGAGGCTTTGCTGCACCTCAGTTCGCGTAACCTGCAGCCTCTCCTTTCCAAAGCTGGCACCTTTCCATGCGGTCCCATTTTGATTCAGATGGGTCAAAACTGTGCTTTTTCTCGAACTTAAGGAAAGTAATTTGATGAAATTTAACAGCCCTAATGAATTAAGCCGAAGAAAATGCAGGAGGCTTTAATAGCGGCAAACGCATTGAAATGAAAGGCCCGCACATTGTTCCGCTGACAGACTTCCGAGCAGAGCGAACCAGGCGCGAGTTGCCAGGGGAAGCCGAGCTTGTAAATGGCGAGAAAAGAGTACACTGCCAGGCTCCGCTGGGCTCTGTTATTTCTTCATTAAAATGCACTGTCAATCAGGTTGAAAAGAGATGTCTAATTAACACTATAGTGCACCAAAAAATTTGGTGTCAGAAACTCAGCTGCCACCCCACTTTACAACTGTATCTCTCTCAGCAACGCCTCCCCTCCCCCAACAACGGAGCCCCTCCCCTACATCCTACTTGCTTATGAGGAAAAGCGGCTGAGAAATTGCAAAATGCATTGCATTACACAATTCCCTCTTTACTGAAGTTTCCAACAACTTCCCTTCTTTTTATGCCCTGTATCCATGCGAGGACTCAGCTGCAATGGGACGTAACGCGGACCGACACATTTCCATCTTGAGATCTCCCCTTCCAAGATGTGAAGGGTGGGAGGAGTGCTACCTGGAGTGAGCCAAGGCTTGGTTCCACCCCTAAATGACATGGGTGACTTTGGGGCTGTTCCTTCCCAGTGCAGGGCCTCGTACAACAGAGTAAGTCAGGTGGTCTTACCGGCCTGCTTCAAGGATTGCTCCAAAGATCAAATGAGACAGGGTGGATTAAAAGGCTTTGTCATATTTATGCATGATTATTACTACCCCGTGTCAGCAGAGCGGTGTGAGCCCCATGTGTTTTTGGTTAGTTGGAGGCTTAGCTGCGTCCTGGCACCTCCTAAAGGTCATGGATGCTCAGCTCCCCTCTGCTCACACAGGTCTGACAACTAAGTTCGCAAACTCATCCGAGAAAAAGTGTTACCCACCTCACTGCTGACTATTACTCCGGTCACCTTTGAAGCTCTCCCCTTGGGAAGCTGTGCACCGACACCAGCACCTAGTCCACCCTTCAGAGCAGTTTGGGAACTCTTTTTCTGGAACGGCCATCAGAACTGTCGACACACCCAAACTCTGGCATTGAAGTTCGCGAGCTTGCCACCGTGTACTTAACGTTGGCAGCAATGTACAAACAACTCAGTAAGGGGTCATCACCTTGGTCTATCTGTGTTTCACATCTGTGTTGGTGTTGATATATGGTGGTGTCTTGCAGAATGGTATTCATTATTATGTATTTTTGTGTGCTGTTGTGAGAATGTTGGAGCTTGAATTAGAGCAATGAACAAACATTAAATTTCTTGTTATACTTGACAAGGGTGGAAGTGAAATCCGGGACATGTTAGTTCAAATTTATGGGGATAATGCCATGAAGAAAACAGCAGTGTACAAATCAATTAAATGTTTTTCTGAGGGGAGAGAAAGTATCACCGGTGAAGAGAAGTCAAGGCAGACAGTAATGAGCAGAACTGATGGAAACATTGCAAAAATTCATTGAATTCTGCGTCAAAATCGTCAGCTGACTGTGAGAAACATAGCAGACCATGTAAACATTGATAGAGAAACAGTTAGGAAAATCTTAGCTGGAAATCTTGGCATGAGAAAGGTGTGTGCAAAAATGGTCCCGAAGGAGCTCACAGATGAACAAAAGCAAAGAATAGTCAAAGTTTGCCAAGACCCTTGAAGAGGCAAGATGATGTGTTGGGCCGTGTTATCACTGGTGATGAAACCTGGGTGTGCCAATACGACCCTGAAACAAAGCATCAAAGTGCACATGGAAGTCAGCCAATTCTCCACGACCAAAAAAGTTCCGTCAGTCCAAATCAAGAGTCGAAATGATGTTGCTAAGTCTTGTTGATATCAGAGGGATTGTTCATTATGAATTTGTACCAACTGGACAGTCAACCAAGTTTATTATTTGGAAGTGCTGGAAAGGCTGCGTGAAAAACTTAGACGAAAACAACCTGAATTTTTCACCAACTCATGGCTCTTGCATCATGACAATACACCAGCTCACATGGCACTGTCTGTGAGGGAGTTTTTAGCCAGTACACAAATAACTGTATGGGAACACCAACCCTACTCACCTGATCTGGCCCTCAGTGACTTTTTTACCTGAAGGAAATATTGAATGAACCATTTTGATGGCATTCAGGACATCAAGGATCATACAATGACAGCTCTGATGGCCATTCCAAAAAAGGAGTTTCGAAATTGCTTTGAAGGGTGGACTAGGCACTGGCATCAGTGCATAGCTTCCCAAGGGGAGTTCAAAGGTGATCATAGCGATATTCAGCAATGAGGAATGTAGCACTTTTCTAGGATGTATTTGTGAACTTAATTGTCAAACTTCTTATAGTTGGAGTCATACAGTATATAGCCTTTTCAGCTTGACTTCTTTTAACTAGTAATATGCATTTATGGTTCCTCCAGGTCTTTTCATGTTTTAATAACTCATTTCTTTCAGTAATATCTCATTGTTTGGATGGACCACAGTTCATTTATCCATTCATCTACTGAAGGGCATCCTGGTCACTTCCAAGTTTGGGCAGTTATGAAAGCTTTTGTAAACATCTGTGTGCCAGGTTTTTGTGTGGACTTAAGTTTTCAAATTCTTTGAATAAATGCCAAGGAGCACAATTGCTTGACTTACAGCAAAAGTATGTTTTGTTTTATAAGGAAGACATTGCTAAACCATCTTCCAAAGTGACTGTGCCTATTTGCATTCCCATCAGCAGTGAATGAGCATTGTTGTTGTTCATATCCCTGTCAGCACTTGGTGTTGTCAGTGTTCTGAATTTTGGCCATTCTGATAGGTGTGTAGTGGTTTCTCACTGTTATTTTAGTTTTTATTTTCCCAATGACATACAATGTGGAATATCTTTTCATACACTAGTATATTTGCCATCTGTATATCGTCTTTGGTGAGGTGTCCATTAAGGTTTTTGGCTTATTTTTTAAAATGAGCTGTTTTGTTTTCTTTTAAGAGTTCTAAGAGTTCTTTGTATATTTTGGATAACAGAGCTTAATCACATACGTGTTTTACAAATATTTTCTCCCAAGTTTGTGGCTTATCTTCTCATTCTCTCTTTCTTTTCCTTCATTCTTGTGATGGTCTTTTATAGAGCTCACACTTTATATTTTAATGAGGTTCATCTTATCTGTTTTCTCTCACATGAATAATGACTTTGGTTTTATGTCTAAAAAGTCATCACCAAACTCAGGGTCATCTAGGTTTTCCCGTGTTGTCTTCTAGGAGTTTTATAATTTTTCATTTTAAGTCTGTGATCCATTTTGATTTAACTTTTGTGAAAGGTGTAAGGTCTTTGACTAATCCATTTTTTTCCCATGTGAATGTCCAGTTACCCCAGCACTGTTTGTTGAAAAGATGATCTTTTCTATATTGTATCGCTTTTGCTCCATTGTCAAATATCAGTTGACTGTATTTATGTGGGTCAATTTCTGGGCTCCTCACTTGGTTCCTATTTGCCTATTCTTTTCCCATTACCACACTGTCTTGATTACCATAACTTTATAGTAAGTCCTGAAGTTGGGTAACATCCATCCTCCAGCTTTATTCTTTTCTTTCAGTATTACATTGGCTCTTTTGGGTCTTTTGCCTCTGCGTGTAAACTTTAGAATCAGTTTGTTTATCTCCACAAAATAATTTGCTGGAATTTTAATTGGGATTGTATCAAATATATACATCAAGTCGGTAAGAATTAATATCTAGATGATATTGAGTCTTCCTATTCATGAAATATCTCTCCATTTATTTAGTTTTTCTTTGATTTTTTCCAATGAAGTTTTTTAACTTTTCTTCATATAAATATTATACATTTTTTTAGATTTATAACTAAGATTTTTTTATTTTTCAAGAGTGCTAATGTAAATGGTATTGTGTTTTCTAATTTCAAATTCTACTTGTTTAGTGCTGGTATTAACATGTAGGAAAATTGATTGTCTTTTATATACTATAACAACACTACATGCTGCAACCTTGAGAGAATCACTTATTAATTCCAGGAAGGGTTTTTGTTTTTGTTGCTTTTTTTCTGCATAAACAATCATGTCACCTATGAACAAAGATAATTTTATTTCTTCATTACCAATCAGTATACCTTTGATTTCCTTTTCTTGTCTTATTGCATTAGCTAGGACTTCTAGTACAATGTTGAAAAGGAATGGGAATGGTGAGAAGGGACATCCTTGCCTTGTTCTCTAACTTAGAGGAAAGCTTCAGATTTCTCACCATGAAGTATGATGTTAACTGTAGATTTTTTGTAGATATTATTTATATAGTAAATAGGACCTATTGATAGGTGGAACATGCAACAACTTGGATGAATCCACAGAGAATTATGAGTGAAAAAAAAAAAATCTAGTTCCAAAGAGCAATATACTGAATTATTTCATTGACATAACATTCTTAAAATGATAAAATTATATAAATGAAAAATAGATTAATGGTTGCTGGGGTAAGGATGAGGGATGGGAGGGGAAGTGGATGTGGCTGTTAAAGGACAGCAGGAGACATCCCTGTGGTGGTGGAATTGTTCTGTATCTTGACTGTCTCAATGTCAATATCCTGGTTGTGATAAAGTGCATAATTCCTAAATGTGTTACCATTGGGGAAAACTGGATAAACCGATCTCCCTGTGTTGTTTCTTACAACGATGCACGAATCTATAGTTGTCTCAAAATTAAAAACTCAATTTAATTTTTAAAGTATTTGCATGCACACACACAGTGGACAGAAGATAGAAATGTGCACAGGGAGGAATGCAATTCTCCTAGTAGTGTTAGGTGGTGAAGTAGGAATGTTTTCATGGATGATGTGGCCTTTGGCCTGATTCTTGCAAAGTGAGTGAATGTTCTCCAGATGGACAAAGAAAGAGAGGAAGTGCATGGGAATTAGAGGAGACTTTTCCCCAGATGGGGAGACAGATTTTTTCCATGGAGGGAAAAAACATTCTAGATGTAATGTATTTTTAACTGGCATTTCCAGGGGTGCCTAAGCCCCCCAAAAGAATCATCCAAGAACAGAGGTAATCAGAAAATGAATTAAGTTATTATAAATGAAACCATGTCTGTTGCAATCCACTTTAATATGATACAGAATTAGGAAATTTGGAGGTAACTTCTGAATTATTAATATGATCAGTGTGATTATTTTGTTGATGAAATATTTTTTTTCCTCAACTATAATTAGGAAAAGTAAACAGATCAATGCTTTCATTGGGGTTCTATGACACAACAGATTTCTACAACAGTGTATTCATTATAGGGGCATTTCATTTACTTTTAGCAAAGTGACAGTGACATTAAGGGCGTCTAACTAATTTGCTCTGCCTGAACTCTTCCATAGCTGAGTCTGAGATTCCAGAACACATCATTATTTTGAAACATAGGTCGACACAAAGATGGGATTAAGATGAACAAATTAGCTGAATATCCACATTGGAACGCAAGTCTTTCAAACAATGGAATATTTCTGTGCTTACTGTTATCTCATCATCTCATTTTCTAGAACAAATTAATCTGCCTAGAGAAGGACCTTCCTGACCACCAGGGTACCTGGAGATGGATTTTAAACCACAAAAACCGATGACCCTCTAAAACTAATTCATGAGACTCTCCTCAGCATATCCTATTTTCTGTTAAGAAAAGGGGTGGGGGGCATCATCATACTTTCATTGTTAGGTGTAAAATCTGCAAATTATTTCATCAGCTTTGACTACATCTATTAATAAGAATGCAGACATTAGCAGGCCAGCAGCTACGATATGTTACATAGGGTTGGGGCATGTTTTTAAATGTTACTCCATTACATTTTCGCTTTTAGTCTTCATTTCACCTAGCATGTTTCATTGATTTTCAGACCTCAGGCTAAAGCTAACTTGATGAGCTTTTCCCAAGGCTGACTCGTGCTAGGAAAAAATGGTGAAGGAGACCAGCCTTGTAGTTGGCCTCCATCTCCTCTCCCAACAGTTTATTTTCCTCACTCACCTCTCTCTAAACACCCAGCATTCCCACCCTTCCCCATCTACCTACCCTCTCCTAGAAATGTTAAGTTGATTTGGCAGGTTGCCAGCCTCATGTCTGAACCGCAATTGAGTCGTAGATGAGCTTTTGTCTTAAATCAATACTGAGAAAAGATACAAACCAAGATGGGTGGGCCTGGAGAAAGGATCTGGTGGCTGTGTGGTGGTAAAATGTAGATTAGTTCCCAGCTTTTCAAATAGCATAATGGTGGGCTTCAAAGACAAAACAAATCTTTAACAAGCATCTTCCCTGTGCCAGAGGCTGTGCCAGCCACTGTAAATGGCAAGAAGATGCAATCTGTGCCTTCAGGTAGCTCAAGATCTACGAACAACACAGGGACCAAGGGAAACAATTAGAACACACCATTCGTTGTTCCACCTCAGAGTTTCCTTCGCATTAGGCACAAACGTCTGTTGGCACTTACGTCACACCATGGTTTCTCGAGCTCCTAACATAGTGTCAGGCATATAGCAAGCTTTCAAAAATATCTGATGAAATAATGAATGAATGCACAAAAGAACAAGTAGAACCTTATTGCAGTACCAATATAGAGTGTGGCAGAAGCAATTAACTCTGGCTGGAGGATAAAGAAGTCTTATAAGAGACGGTGATTTGAGTGAGGGCTTAAAGCATGTCTAGCACAGAGTGTGACCTTGAATGAGCCCACAATCAAAGTCAGAGTAATTCAGTGAGTGAAAGTTCAGGTGGAAAAAGAGGGCATTTGGAGGTAAGGGGGGTTCCAGGCAAAAGTCCCTCCAGTGCATAGCTTAGTGCCTGGCACATGGCAGGAACACTGGAAGTATTGATTGAATTAATGAGTGAAGAAATAAATAAGTGTAAAATAGCATATCCAAACTCACCAGTATTGTGAAAAAGAAGGCACATTTAGGGAATGGTATGTTTGGAAATTGAATACGTGGGTCCTAAAGCAGATTAAGCCTCACACATGGCTTGGAGGCAAAAATGACAAAACTGAAGCTGTTCTACTTCGGGCACATCATGAGGAGGCAGGCTTCTTTGGCAAAGACAGCAATAGAAGGCAGCAAGAGAAGAAGCTCAGATGTGAGATCCATTGACTCCATACCATAAGCCATAGGCCTGAGTCTACAGGCGCTGAGCAGGGCTGTTGATGAGAGGACACTGCAGCTGTCACTCATTCATGGGGTCACCAGGAGTCTAAGCTGATTCAGTGCACATGATAAACACATATTTGGAAAAATATGTGATTATAAAAGAGAGAATAAAAGAAATGGGTAGAGCAAAAATAATGGCGATTACAAGGAAAGTATAATGCCAGGAACAGAGCTGCTTGGAAGCTGAGGAACTGAGCAGGGACAGTCAGCCGTGAGGAAGATACACCCATGTTCATTGTGGAGGTCAAGGCCAGTGAGCACCAGGTCAGAGAGGCTATGAAGAAGGTCTATGACACTGATGTGGCCAAGGTCAATGCCCCGATAGGGCCTGATGGAGAGAAGAAGGCATATGTCTGACTGGCTCCTGACTGTGACACTTTGGGTGTTGCCGACAAAGCTGGGATCATCTGAACTGAGTCCCGCTGACTAATTCTAAATACAAAAAAATTTTAACTGTAAAAAACAAAAAAGAAAGAAATTGGAAGTGGCTGTCTTTGAGGAGAGAATGGCAACAAATGGGTAGTGGGTGGGCTGGGACCTGCTCATGCAGGTAACAGGCTCTGCTGAACCAGCTTACTCAAACTCCGCGCTTTGACCATGTTGATAAAATTGAGGAGTAAATTCATTATATGGGGCAACCAAAACTATCCCATCTGGGATAGCGATGACAGTTGTGCAGTAATGTGAACACGCTCAGTGCCACTAAACTGTACACTCGAAAGTGGTTAAAATGGCCAATGTTGTGTATATTTTTCCACAATTTAAAAAAACACATTTACTCTAAAAAAAAACATAATGACTAACATGCAAGAATCTTCAATGAATCATGGATGACAAAATAGATGGGGCAAGAGGTGGAGAGAGGGAAGGGAAGAGAGCTTGGAAGGTTGAGGACCAGAGGGAAGTTGGGCTGGGGAAGAAGAGGGACGCACAGTGGCATGGTGACAAGTGTGACTAAGGTCCCCCTCCTCGTACCAGCGAGGCTACAGGGGTCTGTGGTGTGCTGAGTTCACCGGGCTGAAAATTTACCTTTGAAAACTGCTTTCTGGCGAGTGGGGAGATAGAGACCTCTCGGGAACGAGAGTCACCTTCTTTTCTCTGTTGGACGTGCCACACACCCACGGACTCCACCGTGATTCTCAGACAGACACTTCAGCGGAGGTGTTCTTTCTTCAAGTGTGTGGCCCTCCCTGGGGAAGCGGCCTGTTCTCATCCAGCACTTTCTGTCTCCTCTTACTCTGCGTTGCTTGGACTTTTCCTATCTAAGGGCAGCCCCAGAGTTTGGGGGAATGGGATGCCTGCAGCGTCACCGCCCCGCGCCCAGCGTCAGCAGCCCGTGTTTAGCGTCACCGCCCCGCGCCCAGCATCGGCACCCCATGCACAGCGTCATCGCCCCACGCCCAGCGTCCCCACCCCGCGTTTAGTGTCAGCGCCCAGCGTTGCCGCCCCACGCCCAGGGATCCATGTCTGACTAGGAAAGCCGTGACGGTCCGGGGCAGGCCTCATCTCCTCAGTGAAAGCGTGTCTGATCGTCCCAGCGTGCAGGGAGGGCTCATTCTGCCCCACTTGTCTCATTTTCAATTTTGGAGCAGAGAACGGTCATCGCAATATGAGCATCAGCCACTAAGTATGTGGCTGTGAAGTATGTCAGGCTCCCCTTCCAAAGGGAAAGTCTACAGTGACCCTCTGGGGCAGGTCATTATTGAGAAAAGTAACTCGTGGGTGTCCATCTGCTGAACACTCCTCAACTGGAGACACCATGAGTTTAATATTACATGTTTGCCATAGCATCAGGTTTGAAGTCAATGAAAGGAAAGTGTTAGCGAACCTGTTAAAAAGTCTGCAAGACACAGATCATCAATTCTGCTTCCGTGTATGGGTGTCCGCCTCTTGTGCGTACTTACTGTTTTTACCTCTGAGTGTTTGATGAGATACAGACAGAGAGACAGAGAGGAATATTGGGATTGACAGTGTTCCTGTTTAAATGGCAATACCACACCCCTAGGAACCCCAGGTGGTGGGAAGAAAGAAGTTTCTGGCTTGTGGTGTAAAAAGCAGGTTGATTCTTTACTTCACTCTATTTAACATGGAGAGATGGTCAATCATGCAAATTATTAGCAACGGTTTGGTCCCAGTGAATCGGGTTCTGGGATACTGACCCAACAGTCAGTACCACTGGAAGGTGGAGCTGGCATGGGGCACGCTGATGCCATTCGATATGCGTAGAATTAGAATTGATGCTCGTTTCATTTAGGAATTGAAGCTGACGAATTTCCTCCCTGGTGTTGAAGAACTTCCTGAATTTCAGTTGTAAATGACCAAGTCTATCTTGCGCCTCTGTACTTGAACCAGCTCAAGGTTAAGGTCTTTTTCCCTTGCTACTGCCGAGGTGTGCAAATATATTAAATACAAAATAATTCTCCAGGCTTGTTCCTCTCACCAATATTGTGAGTTACCACTGTTGACACTAGAGAGATACGAGCAGTGTGATAACGTTGGCGTGACTGTCAAAAAGTCGTTCTTTAGGACAGGAGGGACAAGGACACTTGTCAGGAGGAGGTGCAAATGCCAGCTGGGAGAGGTGATTCCCAACTGCTCCCCAGCACCTGGGCGCCATCATGGGGAAGAGACTCGTTCTCAGGTCTTCAGAACCTGCCAGCAGGTGACCTCTCCCCCAGGTGACTCCTTAGCCTGGGTCTGGAGCGGGCTGCTCAGAGGGTGGGGCTCGGGGCTTCTGGTGTTCAGAGGTCTCCACAGTGAGCACTGCGTCTCCACGGTTACTTTCCAGATCCAAAGTAGTAATTGACAGAGTGCATCTCGTTGACATACGATGTGGGTGTATTTTTGTAGGGCTCTGTGAGACCCACAGTTGGCCAGCCTGGCGAACTGCCCAGGCAGGCATTTCCTCCCTGAAAATTTCCAGAGGAAGTGGCAGAGGTGGAGGCAGTAGGGTAGAGGGATGGAGAGATTCATGTGGCCCCAGGTGTGATATAACAGGGATGCCAGAAAAGGTCATCAGGCCTTGGCATTTAGTAGACAATGGGTTCTGCAGAAGGTGAGAAAAGTGAGGGTTTTTTTATTTCATTACTTACAGAAGGACCATGAGTATAGCCTGCAAATCAGTTTCCTATAACAAATTCAGGCACATTTCCTGAATCAGATTGATCTGGAAACTGTGCATGGTGCTGGGGACAGACAGGTACTTCTCTTTGGGCAGAAGTTAGGCAGACCCAAAACGATTTAGATACAGCCATATGTATTAGCTAGGCCACATAGGTTGGATTCCTGATTCAACCCGGCTTACATGATCAGAGATCTGCTGACTCACTGGGCTGAAAATTCTAGAAGCATGGCTGTCTTAAGACAGCCATGTCTTGAAGCGTCAGAGCCTGGGCCGTAGCACCAAGGCCTCAGTTTCTTTCCAGTTCTGAGCTGCTTTACTTTGCTCCATCCTGAGGTTGGCTCCTCTCATGGTCCTTGTTTCCACCAGGTTCCAGGGCTACAGGCCTTTGTCCACATCCCGCAAGAAAGAAAGAGTAACTTTGTCACACCATTCTCCCTCGTGTCCTGAGAGCAATGCTGACGGACCCAGCATGGGCGCATGACTCCCCCTGAAGCAATCGCTGTGGCCAGGAGATGGAAGGCATTATCTGAATGAACCTCTAGGTCCCATGTCAACCACCAAGATAGGAAAAGCATTCCATGTATCAATAAGCCTGCGTCTGGGAGTGCAGGACGCAGAAGACGAGGGGGCCTCTGACGCTGCCCGAGGAGGAGACGGCGTGGATGGGAAAGAGAAGGTTGAGGAGCACGGCACAAACGTGAGTAGCCTTGGGTGCCACGCTGAGAACTTGGACCTTCTGCTCGTGAGGGAAGCAGTTCTTACAGCAAGTCCACAGCATCAGCCAGGTGGACTTCCTGGTGTCATGGCCCAGTTTTCAAAAAGTTAAAGCATCACTCACGTAAATGTGAGTCCATGTCAAAGATTTGATTCAGCTTGTGAGCTCGTGGGGCATCCGGTAAGAGTTTGAAGCTGGTTTGAAAAACATGTGAGAGAGAGGGATGTATTTAGCTCATCTGGAAATGTACTTGGGGGCAAAGAAAAGCGATTAGAAGAACATAACTGGTTAGCTATAACCTTTGGGGTTCTTTTCCACCTGAGAGAAATCACTTGCATCTCTACCTGTCAGGACACAAGTCTGCAAGTTCCTACTGAAGTGCACAGAGCCAGAGTCTTTAATTAACAGTAACAAAGTAAAATAATAGTACAATCTCCTAGATCCAGAGAATTAATTAATCCTTAGGTGGGCCTGTTAAACAGTTGCTTTAGTGACATGAAAAAGACTCATCTTCCTGGTCTTAGTTCTAAGTTTTGGATAATTTTTCTGAACACCAGAGCAATCTGTTTAAGACATTCTTGATTTTTAAACAATGGACTTGGTCATTATGATACTTGCATGTCAGTGATTACTGCTAATTGCAATGGCTTTAATTAGCCATTAAAGGGGGCTGGAGGAGATTGGCTCAAGGGAAGAGATACGAGGAGGGACCCAAAAACCCCCCAGAATTTACTTATAAGAATTGTGTATTTATTCTTACATGTTTAAACTTCAGTCAACTTCAAAGTGCTCTGTTTAATGCAATCCACCTATCAAGACGCTTTACCCACGGCTCAGAACAGTTTTGGCACGTGTTGATTTTGACGCCTTTTAGTGCTTGTGCCATTTTTTGTTTGTTTGTTTGTTTCACCTCTTCCACGTCAACAAAATGTTTCCCTTTGAGGAGTTTTTTCATCTGGGGAAACAAAAAACAAGTCACTGGAGGTGGGGCATGGGGGTCAGGCTGTTTTTGGTCAGAAAATGCTGAGCACTCGGTGCGGTGTGGGCAGGTGCGTCGTCATGCCACACGTTCGTGTCCATCACCCGTCACAAAATGGGCAGACCCATTGCAGAGTCTCCAAAAAAAATTTACTGAAGCCGAACGCAGCCTCTTGACCCGTCAGCTGGTCCACGGATGCAGAGGGGCTCCTAGAGCACTCCCCCAGCAGGGAAGGCCAGTCCTACAAGGGGCCCACCCTCCAGAAGATGATTCTGGGTTTTGGGGGAGTCCCTTCTTGTATTTTGACTGATTCTGGGAGAGAGAAGTAGTTGAATTCAGCCACCCTTCCCTGGAGAGAGAGGTCCACTGCTACCATCAGATGACAGACAAGGTGAGGAAGGGAGGCCTGCAGCCCTGAGAGGCCTGGGGTCCCGGGGCCGCTGAGATGCCCTTCTTCTGGGGGGTTATTCAGAAAGCAGCCCGAGTGGAGATCAGAGTGTGCTTCGGGCCTGCCAGGCAAGGGGCTGTCCATTTGGAACCCGGCTGGGCTGTGCCGGTCCCGCCTTCCTGGCCCATTTCTTGCCCATGAAGTGTTTTGGTTAGAAGGGGAAACTGTTCTACACACTCAATAATTAAGTGCAGCCAAGCTAAGCTATGTTTAGACCCACATTTTTGGGTAACAGATTTATTAATGGGCTGGTGGAGAGAATTGAACCATTTGGTGTTTGGGAAAATTGGAAATGTTTAAAATAAGTACTTGGCATCTCCTCTCTCTGACGGCTGCAGTTAGTCTTAGGGGTAAACCGGGCATGGTAAGGATGAATTTAATAGAAATTGCTTAGCAGCTTCTCACTGAAAATGTATAAAATATGAAAGGTCTGAATATTTATTTTTACAAAACGGAGAGCATTTATTTGAAAAGTAGCTCACTAGCCTAAAGATAATTACTGTTTTATTGTTAGAGTCTTAGGTATATCATTATCACACCACAGGCAATATAAGCCATCTACACTGCCCTAGAACTAAGGTTGCTGCATTTAGCAAATAAAAATGTAATATATTAGGTTAAATTTTCATGTCAGAAAAACAGTAATTTTTTAATGGAAGTATATACCGTGCAATATTGGGGACATACTTGTGGTTAGGCAGAAAAATGGCCCACAAAGATGTCCACCTTCTACTTGCAGATTTTATTGAGTTAAGGCTCTTCAGATGGGGAGGTTCCTGGGTTATCTGGGGTCGAGGGTGGGCATTGCAATCTCAAGAGTCCTCATATAAGAGACAGGCAGGAGGTTCAAGATAGACAGAGCTTGGGAGATGCCGCATTGCTGGCTTTGAAGATGGAAGACGGGACCACGAGCCTAAGGATCCAAGTGGCTCCTAGAAGCTAGAAGCGGCAAGGTTCCGGTTTCCCTTAGAACTTCAAGAAGGAACGCAGCCCTGCTGACGCCTTGATTTTAGTGCAGGGAGCCCCAGTGGGACTTCTGACACACAGAAGTGTGAGAGAATGAATTTGTGTTGGGTTAAACCACCAAAAGGGTGACAGTTTGTTACAGGAGCAAATATGACCCTTGTACAAAACTTACACCAAAAAGGTAACCTCGGTAGTTCTGTGCTAACCACTCACCCTGGTCTGGATTAGCCTTTGCTCCGTCAGATGACGAGGCAGGGACACAATAGAGAATCCATTTCCTTGCCTTTGCCAGCTCCTAGGTGCTGCCCACTTCCCTTGGCTGGTGGCCCCACCTGACTCTGACCTGTCCTGCCATCGTCACATCTCCTTTACTGTCTCTGCCCGTGCTGCCTGTTTCCTGGAAGGACCCTGTAGCTGCATCACACTCACCCAGATAACCCAGGAATCGCCTCATCTGAAGAGCCCGAACATGACCTGATCTGCAAAGTTCCTTCTGCCTGTAAGGTAATAACATAATCACTGGTTCAAGTGACTGGGACGGGAACATCTTTAGTAAGTCATTTTTCTGCCTACCATACCTACCCAATATCTATTCCTCCTTTCGAACAAAACTGTTATTTTGTTCAGGATGACAGTGAGCGTGGCTTAAAAGAAATTATTTACAAGTTTCCTTTCAAGCCACATGTGGTCATGTGAGCTAGTCTGGCCAGTGCTATGTAAATAAAAGACTACTGACCAGTGCGAAGTATATAGGATTCTGGCTTCCAAGAAAGTTGTTTCCTTGATTAAAAGAGGTCGACTCAGCTTGCATAGACTTTTTGCCCTCTCCCATGAACTCAAAGGTTTGTAAATACACCTGCAACGCCCGTTGGGTGTGATCCACCACCCGATGAAGGAAGTACAGGAAATACGTAACTCCACAGAAGGGCAGACCCAGAGAGCTTGTCAAACACACTGCCTTTCTCGTTTCTGTGAGATCTCTACGCTTAAGCATTTCGTATGGACTGTGTATGTTGTATATACTAATTTCTTTGCAATGATTTCCGCCAGAACATTACAGAGAAACATGAAGCCTTAAAGCATGGCCCCCAGGTTCCCTGGGGGGGTGGAGGGAAAACATGAGGGGAGTAGGTCCCCTGACTGAGTTTGCCCTCTTGAAAACTGTTTTAGGAAGTTTTGTGGGTTTGTAAAATTCAGTTAAGTAGGTACAATCTAAAGGTTAAAAGGAGCATACTGTTAGAAATCTTCCCCTCGCTGCCTTCCCCCTCAGCTGCCAAATTTCTCTTTATAAACGTGATCATTGTGACCAGTTTCTCGGGCATCCCACCGGTGGCATGGGAACTTGGCACGTTGGAAGACGCTAAAACATGCACTTGAAAAAAATGGAGGGTGTAGTGTAGATTGCTCCAAATTGTACTTGCGAGCACCCATTAAAATGGATCTTTCTCATCATCCAGTGGCTTCGTTACGATCTCCTGCTGACATTTCATTTTTCTGTGTTGCAGATAAAATGTCTGTCAAGTAAAGGTCGGGAGTCTTGTTCCCTACTTGTCCCTGAGGATTAGGGACATGGCATTTGCAAACCACTCTGAGGCTCGCGGAGGAAGGCTTTGAATAAGCCTAAGTGGTGGTTTTAGCCGTAGACCCTTGGAGAGAGGACTTGGCGTTTGGTAACTCCCTCCCGCCCCCAAGCTTCACCCCGCACGCCCCGCAGCACCTTCTGAGGGCGGGAGGTTAATGAGAAAGGGTGATGGATGCATGCTTTGAGGACTGTGGTTTTGTTTGCTCGAACTACTCCAACTCCTTTCTTTAAGGAACCCAGTTTTTTTGTTTTTTTTTTTGTTTTTGTTTCTGAAAGAAAGACATTTAAGTGCATAACTTCATAGTTATATGACTTTATTTAGTAATTCAAATAATTTAAGAATATTTTCCTTAGCTTCTAAAAAAATAGGGTCGTGTTATTTTAGACGCTGTCTTCTTTCACTTCGTGTTACACTAATATGTTGTGGGCACCACCACTCTGCATAGCTGCATTGTATCACATGATTATTTGAAAATACCAGTGGCTACTGTGTTTAAAGACACCCATGAGTAGAGTTGGTTCGCGTTATGTGGTCAAGTCACTGTGGGTTTGGGAGGACCTACTTAAGGACAGAACAAAGTGGACCCTGTAGGGACACCCAAGGCATTTTCCCTGCTGGTTGCCTTCGGGGGTAAGTTTGAAATCGAAGGGGTCAGAGGAAGCTCTCTGGGTGGTGGCTTAAGTTGCAGTGGTTTGAGAAGACTTGACTTAGAAGGCTTCTCCCAGACCATTTTGAGTACTCCAGTGGACTTACAGACTTTTCTAAGGGATAAAAGTAGGCTGACCAGATGTACATTTGAAACGGGACAGAAAACAACAGGCCTGTCCGTTTCAAATGGTACGTGTGGCCAGCCTGGTGTCACCAGACTAAATTCCAGGTGTCAGCAGGCTGACCATGAGTACTGTTTGAAATGAGACAGAGCTGTTGTTCCATTGAAAATGGAACATCCGGTCAGCCTAGATACTATAAAAGTGCAGGAAAAAGTACAAAGGCATCTCTGGCAAGGGATGTAAAAAATCATAAGCAGTGAAAGTAGATAGAGATTAATAGATTTTATTTCCGTTTTAAATACAAGATCTTTCATTGTAGCCCGTTGGGCAGAATGCTGAATGACACTTAAACCATCTGATTAGCCAATGCACAAAACTGTAATTGCCATGTGCATTACAGAGGACAGGGCACAGCCCATCCAGATAGCAAGAAGTGTTGGTATTTTCTTCTCCTTAATCTTGTGCTATTGCTAACCTCCAGGACCTAAGACATTTGTACCAATTAATGATTGGCTGAGGTTAATAGCCCTGACGAATACTTTGCTCATTGATCCTCCTCAGATGGTCATTAACCTCTAGAATCTGGTCATTAACCTCTAGAAACTGCTAAGGAGGACTCACAAAAGCATTTTACCAGTATTATTTAAGAGGCTGTGTAAATGTTTCATATATATATATATATATTTCAAATGTAAGAAAGCATCTCTCTTTTATTGTATATGCAATGCATGGTAGTTTCAAGTGTTTTAGGCTTTTATTTCTAGAATTTTCTTCTAACACAAAAGAGTAATGTGACATAAATACGCTATGTATATAGGGAAAACTATTGCTAAGGTCTGGCACCCTAAAATGTTTTTATTGGCCCAAAGAAAAAGGGAGTGTGAAGCTCACTTTTTAAAGAGGGAATGTTTGTTTTTGCCCTTAAAACTTGTAATAAATTTATTAAAAGTTATAACGAAAGCAAAGATTGGATTGAGGGTGAACGTCCCCTTGAAAATGGTGCTGTCTGCTTCCCGTATTCTTAGAACAATGGAATGTGTAGTGGAAACATCACAAACACGGGCCCGTTTGTTATTGTAACCATAAATCATATTTTCACAGTAATTTGTTCTGATGTAGGAATTTCATAAGGAGAGATAGGAAGTCTCAGTGGATCGTTACGTTGCTCACTCTTGATTCAACATTTAATAGGCTTTCCTCTGATTTAACATCCTGAGGGAAGCTTATTAAATGACACTTCAAATTTTTTTTTTCCAGCAGGAGAAGTTTGGCTAAGTGAAAAATCCTGTTGGGTTTCCCCCCTGAAGTCTCCTAATTAGGGCTTCCTTATTACATCACAAACATTAATCACCACGTTATCCAGTAACAGATCAGACTCACCCTATCTTTCAGACCCTCATTAATCTGCTGGTAAAGTTATGAGCTCCATTAATATGGTTATGTTTAGGACGTCTCCCTGAGACACGGTATGTCTGTTATTGGGCCGAATAATACAAAAGCCACACGTGTCCTGCAGGCTGACGACGTTTCTGAAATCTCAGCCCTCACAGGACCGCCTTCCCCACACCCTCTGCATAGATGCCTACAGAACGTTTGCTGTATGTACTGTTAGCAGGACAATTCCCCAAGCAGGATTACGTTTGCATCTCGCAGAGACCCACACCACGTGGTGGTGTCCAGAGCTTGGCTGTTACCCATTTGGAATGCAGGACCAGCCCCTGTTTTTTTTGTTTGTTTGTTTTGTTTTGTTTTGTTTTGTTTTTTTTTACTAAATTGTTTTTCTTCTTCTTTTTTTTTTTTTTTAAATATATGTGGGTAGTTCCTTGCCTGGGAATTGAACCCAGCCCATAGCATTGATAGCACCGAAGCCTTAGCCACTACACCACCAGGGAACTCCCCATTGTTTTTTTTTTAAAGTGAGATGTTCCATGAGTGAGATCACCCCGTCGAGCAGAGGGAGGGTGGCCAGTTCCTCGCAATCCGAAACTGGCCAACACTTCCCCAACACAAAGGTTCCTTGGGTGGGTGACTGTGCAAATGGTAGCGCATCGAGTTCACCTGACCGCACTCACATTGCTGAACGTGGTCAGCTCAGATGCAGAGCCCACTGTGGCCCTCCTGCAGGATACCAGTCACAGGCAGGAGAGGGTCTTCCGCTGGTCCTAGTGTGTGCAGCACTCATACATGCCTATCACTGTATGGGCTACGGGAGCATGGGATTTTTCTTTCAGAACACGACAGACAGAAGTCTCTGGGTCTCTCCACTTAACTTTAAATTGAATGGGTTCAGCAGTTACTTGTTGCATCCTGATTTTCTGTAGAGCAGTTTATAGATTTAAGTATGCTGTTTCCTAGTAGAGGATGTAAAAACGAATAAGCAGTTAAGATATAGATGATAGGCCTATACTATTTATCATGAGACTCATTTTAGAGAGCTTCCATAAAAAGAAAAGATACTCTCCAGAAATTTGAGAAAACTGGAAAATTTCTTCCTGAAAAGAAGGTATCAAAGTCAATGAACATTCTGTCCAAAAATGTCCTATGGGTACGACAAAATTCAAGGCCAGACAAAGTAAAAGAAGGGAAATATCTATAAAAGCAAAAGTTTGTGAAAACAACTCAGTAATCATCTCTTTAAACTCTGCATTTCAAAGACTGGAAATTATGAATTTGCAAGCAGGATAATATGGGTCTCCAGTTTTTCAGTGAAACAATCTAGTCTTAGAATTTGAGGGCTGTTTTTATTCTTGAGACCAAGAAAGCCCTGTGTTATTTAGTGAGCGGCAGTGAAAGGCACAGAAAATGAGATGGGTCTGGAAATGAGTGAAGAGTTCCTTGGTTTCCGATGGGCATTGCTCAGAGTCCAGGATGTTCTCACATGACCGAGGACTGAGGCCCGGGGAACGATGCAATTCAGCAGATTTATAGTTGATTAAACCAAAGAGGTCAGAGAGGCGATGCATCAATGTTACGTGGGAAGGAGGGTCTTTAAGGGAAAGCACGAGGGCTCTGCATTTGACCTTGCAGCAGAGCAAGGTGCTACTCAGATTTGCAATGTCTGTAAAACTCATGATTCAAAAAGGATCTCTAAACGTTGCACAGATGAACAGAAAGCAACAAGACGGAATGGAATGAACACAACAGAAACGGGAAACCTGCGCTTGAGCTCACAACTTCTACTGTGTTGCAGTCCACGAGCTGGCACAAGCAGTTTGTGTGACCAAACAGACATGGACTGTGTCTTCCTTGATTTCTAGGGGAGAAGAAGCCCAAGTGTGAGCTGGTGAATGAGCTAATTAATGAGAGCTTAATTTACACGAACAGAAGGATGGCGTCCAGGTCTAGGGAAAGCATCATCTCTTCAGGCATGTCCCCGGGCAGTGCACATCTGGAGTTGCAATTCTGTGTGTCTGTCACCCTGGGGAGGCCAGTCCAGGCCGAAGGGTAATAGAGAACAGGCCGAGGTCAGCAAGGAGGTAGGTCGAGGGGATGATGGGGTGGGGGTAGGGGAGTGGAGGATGCGGAGAGGAGCAGGCTAATGAGAACCTAAGTCCTTGAAAGTTTGTGAGCTTCCCTGTAACCGGGAACCAGAATTAAAGGTAAAGAGGCTAAGAGAAAATGTAAGGTAAAAGAAATTCACCATCATGTGCTCCTATGACTCCAACACAAGCCAACTGGTAACCTGACATAGTCGTGAGGAGGTTTCTTCAACAACCAAGTGGCACGAGGATGAGGAGGGAAATGGATGGGTTTTTACAGAGCCTGAGGAGATGCACCAACCAAATGAGGTTCGTGGACCTTGTTAGACTGTGGTCCTAGCCATGTCCTGGTAATCAGGGAAATCATTTTTTAATAATAGCTTTACCGAGATATGTTACAGGCCATAAAACTCGCCCTTTAAAAGCACAAAATTCAGTAATTTTCAGTGTAGTCACAATCTTGTGCACCACCATGTAATTCCAGAAGATTTTTATCCCTCCAAGAAGATACCCCATAGGCATTAACTGTCAGTCATGGCCCATCCACCCTCGCACCCCAGTAAGCGTTCATATTCTTTTCTGTCTCTGTGGATTTGCCTTTTCTGTACATTTCATATAAACAAAATCATGCCACATGCAGTCTTTTGTGTCTGGTTTCTTTCTTTGAGCATAGTGCTTTCAAGGTTCATCTACACTGTGGCATTGTATCAGTAGCTCGTGCCTTTCATGGTTGAATACAAATATTCCTTTGTGTAGGTAGACTACATTTGTTAATGCCGTGGACATTCATGTACAAGTTTTTGTGTGCACATGGATTTTTCAGTCCCTTGGGCTACACTCCTAGAAGTAGCGTTGCTGGGTCATTGGTAACTCCATTTTACAGCCCCGGCAGTAATGTTTCAGGGTTCAGATTGCTTCACATACTTGCTAATACATTATAGGGAGTTCCCTGGTGGTGTAGTGGCTTAAGGCTTCGGCGCTGGCGCTGTCAGCGCTGCGGCCTGGGTTCGATTCCCAGTCAGGGAGCTGCCACATACCAAAAAGCAAAACAAAAAACAAAAAACAAAAAAACATTATATTATGCCTTTTTTTTAGCATAGCCTTCCTAGTCAGTATGAAGTAGTATCTCATTGTGGTTTTGGTTTGCATTTCCCTAACGATTAATGATGTTGAGAATGTTTTCATGTGTTTATTGTATATTTGTTCATCTTTTGTAGACAAATGCCTATTCAAACAATTTGCTAACTTTTATATTGGTTTGTCTTTTATTGAATTATAAGAATTCTTTGTACATTCTGGATACATGTTCCTCCTCAGATATATGATTTGCAAACATTTTCTCCATTTTGTGGGTTAGTTTTTCACTTTCTTGAGGGTATCATTTGAAGCACAAAGTTTAAAATTTGATGCAGTCTAAGTTACCTAAGTTTTCTTTTTTCACTTGTGCTTTTCTCTGTATTTCTATAATTGGACTTTAAAAATAACCTTTCCACCAATTAACTAAATATGTTATTAAAACCAGAAATAGCCATTGTGTTGTGGTTGGGGAGTGTTGAATGCAGTACATTTAATTTTATTAAGGTAACTTGGGGCTGCTTCCCATGACAGAGACATGTAATGAGTCAGCTCCAGTTCTTAAATCCACATTGTACCAGCAGTTCAATCATCACAGTGATTTAGTCAAGTCTGGAAGGGAATGGACCCTTCTGGAAATCACTATGTAAATAGTAACATGCTCACATTGTTCAAAAATTCTTTCCCTTGCTTAAAATTTCAAAGAACAGTTATGTTCATGAATAAGGAAAAAAGAAACATGATTGTGTCTAAAATCATCCTCCACACAGGATTACCAACCTGGAAGCCCACTGTCCTCCCCTCCACCCCCAGCAAGGACAGCTCATTAGAATCTGGAGAAGGGAGAAAATGTGCTTTGCATTTGAAAATAAAATAAAACTTTATTTTTATAACTCAATCATAGAAGATAATGCTTAGTAAATACCTTCTAGGCTCTTAAGAGAAATTCATAAAAAATGGCAAGAACTGGGAGGAATGGTGAGTTTTGTATTGTCTAAAAGCGATGTGAGTTTAAAAATACAGGAATCGGGTTCTCTGGTGGTCTAGTGGCTGGGTTTCAGTGCTCTCACCACTGTGGCCTGGGTTCGCTTCCTGGTCAAGGACCCAACCAAAAAAACCCCAAAAACACTACAGGAATCAGTACCAAGTGGAATAAATGATTAATGTTATAAAGGGTCCAATCACAAGGCTTCCGCTCATCACTTTAAAATGTTTAAATGTCTTTGAAGAGTAAGATACTTTTTAGACTGTATTGCACAAATAAGTGTATATGCAGTAAAACTTGGTTTTATTTGGTAATCAGTGTCCTTACATTAACTCAATTCTATAATCCCTGGGTCATTATATATAACTATGTGCTAAAAATTACATAATACTTTAAATACACATATTAATGTAATTAAATCAGTGATTCATCTTCATATAATGAGTTGTTTTTAATAATTACTATAACTAACTGCTCAAACTTAACTTTGTTCTATGGCTGATTCTTTCTTTCACCAAACTGAAATTCACATGAATCAAAATGTTATGATCATTTCTAGTTTCCAAAGCTACATCTATTTTCTGGACGCAATGTGAGCTGTAAATTTGAACTAGCCTTGAAAGAGATGAGAAAATCTAAGAAATGGCCCTTGAAGGACAAGCAGAAGTGTTTTTTCTTTTATATTTACATAAATATTATTTACATTAGACATAACACAAATCACTTCCAATTGAATAGGGTTAGCATTTTAAATGTTGCTTCCCTCCAAAAACCCCTCTAAAATGGAACAAAATAATTTAAATAGGCATAAACCCAGAAGAATAAAGAAAGCAGAAAATCAACAGCAGCAGAGGTCAGATCTCAACGAAACAAGCAAGTCAGTGGATCATGGCATCTGTCTTGCCAAAACAGATGCCAAATCTCCACATGCTGGGAAGGTCAGAAGTGATCTGTGTTACCAACCCCTGGGATGTTGCAGAAATTGGAGGTGCTGGACACTTCAGAAGCAGAAGTACAGAGCAGAGCTGAAGACCGGAAGAAAGTCAGTGGTATTTGTAAGAGACAGTCACGCCACTGAGCTGTACTCCACCCCCCACCTACCTCCCACCCCTGTCCCTGCCCACCACACAGCCAGTGAATTATCCCGCCCCTGCACTGGCAGAGGGTGTGGCTGATTGAACCTTTATGGACTCTGATCTTGGGAATACATGGTCCAAACTTAGGGCAGGGATAAAGTTCTGTACTGAAAAACTCCAGTGAAAAAAAATTACACACTGGCCTCCCCAGTATTCTGCTCAGGTACCCTAATGCAGGCAGTCAGGAGTGTGTTCCCAGGCAAGACCTAAAAGGGAAATTAACCAGTCCCCCTTCCCAATTCTATACATACTGAGAACTGGGGATTCCCTTATGAAAAGGAGAGGTTGACACACATCATCACTCAGTGAGGCCCACCCAGTGGCATAGAGGTTCCACCCAGGTATGTAGAATTTCAACTTCAGTTTAAATATGAATAGACAAAGTTCATCATAAATCTGAAGAAGGCTTTTATATGAAAAAGAAAAACAGAGAAACTCAGCAAAAACAATTCAAGAAAACTTTTAAGAGAAAATATTCCATTCATGATATAAATAGATTATAAACATGGAACATTTAGAAAACAAGAAAGAACATTTGGAAATAAAATATGATTGCAGAAATGTAAAATTCAACACAATATTTAGAAAATAAAGATGAAGAAATAGCCCAATAATTAGAAGGAAAAAGACAAACATAAAATGGGATGATAAATTATAAGAAAAGTAGAGCATCATTTATTCATATCTTCAATCCATATTCATCAAATGACATGGTAGATGGAGTGTGTCTTATACAACTTCTATGGTGACAGAGAAGGGCTGGGGTCTCCAGATGAGTTATCTTTTGGGTGAGGCAGGTTCTCAGGGAGTCACTGGAGTCGGAAGAGCTATGGCCACCAGATTAGTGTAGTTTCTGGTTTGGTGCCAGTGCTGAGCTTGGAGCTACTCAGCAAAAGTCTCAGAGTCTCAGAGCACACCCAGGACAGTCACCACCACCTGGGGCCTGTGGACTCTGACAGTCCCCCAAATAAAGGGAAGTAGTTTTCTATTAATATACTTTGTCATTTGCAGTCTTGTTATTGTTTTTATTTTTTACAGTTAAAATGATTTCTTCTGATAATGTTAAATGTTGGCTTACATTGCAAAATAGGAGGGATATTTTTATTATATTTGCATGTGATAAGATTATGTCACCTAAACTAGATCAAAATGAGACAAAAAGTGTGATATGCTTAGCAACTTGCCTGACACATAGTAGGGGCTCATTCAGTCTTAGTTTTTTATTCTTGCCCTTATCGATCTTGGATCTTAAAGAATGAAAGTATGTATATAAACTTGCTGGTGTCAGATTTGAAGTCTGTGCCTTTATCATGCAGCAGATTTTTTTTTTCTAGCTTTATTGAGTTGTAACATTGGGACATATAACACTGTATAAGTTTAAAGTGTACAGTGGGATGGTTTGGTACACTTTTATATTGTGAAATGATCACAATAGGGTTAGTTAACAACTCAATCACCTCATGTAATTCCCTTTTTTGTCTGTATGAGAACATTTAAGATTTACTTGTAGCAACTTTTGAGTCTATAGTATGGTATGGTGAACTATAGTCACCATGCTGTACATTACATCCCCAGAACTTAGTCATTTTATTACTGGAAGTTTGTTCCCTTAGACCAACATCTCCCCATTTCCCCCACCCGCAAGGAGTTGTTTTATTGTATAACTTGAGTGTACTAAAACCTTAATTTAGCACAGGAATAAATAAAAAGACGCACTTAACTAGTTTTTATTGGAAAACACTAGGCAATTAAAGGGTCAATCTGAAACAGACACCAGAATAGGATGAAACTTACTTATTTTTGACTTAATAGTTGCCAGAATTAATCAAATCATAAATGTACATGATTTCATTTGGAATTTTTAGTGCATATTCTTAGCAGTTCTTTAATTTCATGCTAAATGAATCATTATGAAATACTTATGAGGAAAATTATTTTTTTAGCCATGTGCTCATTTAAACATGTAATTGATTACTTTCTGCAGGAAATAAAAATGCACAATATTAGTTACAACACACCATGATTGGTGGGAGCACATGCCCTAAATAGGAATGCATTTTTTTACTGAACTAAAGAAAATTAGACTAAAACTGCCTTAACAATTTTTTTAAAGGGTGTATCATTGCTCAAAGGAAAAAGGACAAATTTTTGTTTTCTGGGAATTCTGTGTCAGAGATTGCACAATGATAGAGCTGTTCTCCATTCTACAATAGTCACAGAATTTTAGGAAGTGGGTGAGAGAGTCTCCTGCCTTCCTCTCTCTTGGTGTGGTTTAAGTCCCTTCACCACCACCCACGTCCACCCCTTTATTTTAATGAAACTTACTGCTCTCTTGAGTTTATCTCATTTTGACAAGCATGTATCTGTTGGGCTATGCTGCTGGATGATATGATTAAGGAAGATTCCCTTCACTAGACTAAGCTTTGCAAGAGCGGAAAACATTGTTTTCCTTTTTTAAATTTTACCACAGTAACCCCAAGACCCTACTATACATAGTGCCTCAGGTGAGGCACTAGCAACAGAGATTTAAAATAACAGTAGTTGAAACAAAACAGACTTACTTTTATTTTTTGTGAAAGATGGCCAGAGCTAGGCAAACCAGGTAATGCCCACGATTACTGGGGACGCAGGAGCCTTCTAGTTTTGCTCTGCAATCCTTAGTCTGTGACCATCATCCTTGAGGGTGCCCTATGGTTCAAGATGACTGGAATACCAGCCACCTTGCCTTTACACCAGGTAGGAAGCAGGAGAAAGGGGTAAGGCAAAAGATCTCATTGCCTTTTGTCTGTCTACCTTTTTAAGAAGCCTTTCTGAAAGTTGTGTCCAACAGTTTCCACTTATTCTCACTGGGTGCAACTTACCCTATTTTGCCATGTATAATGCACACATTTTACCCAAATTTATGAGAGAAAAATAAGGATGTGCATTATACATGGATGGTACTAATTCCATATCAATATACATGTTTTTAATTCTTTATGCTTATGATTTAAAAGTGCCACTCTAGAAATCAGTAACGATAATACCCTGGAATACGATAATTGTTTTTTTATATAAAAAAATTTATACATAAAATTTCTTGTACCTCGTATCTGTTCTTATATTTTGTAGTTGTTACATAAATGTTAAAAAATAAATGCTAAAATTCCTTTATAGTACAAAAAACAAATACCTAAATATAAATAAAGATTTAGGAGTTCCCTGATGGTGTAGTGGCTTAAGGCTTCAGCATTGATGCTGTCAGCGCTGTGGCCTGGGTTCAATTCCCAGTCAGGGAGCTACCCACGTACCAAAAAGAAAAAAAAAAAAAAAAAAAGATTTGAATTAAAAAGTTACAATGAAAGATTTTTTTTCCCTTAAAGTTTGGTCCAAAAAATGTGGGTGCACATTATGCATGGCAAAATAGGGTAGATATATTACCACCCTAATGGCAAGGGAGTCTGGGAAATGCATTCTTTTTTGTTTTTTTATTGGGCACATTGCCTTGTTAAGTAAAAGCAGTGTTTTCATACTAGTAAGGAGAGGAAGTGGTAATGTGAAATTAATAAGGACAATGTAATGAGTTTTTTGTGAAACAAAATTTGTTTCTCAGGAAACTTTTCAGGCATCTTACAAAGGGTTCACCTCTCTACTGCTTAAAGTATTAAGATAGCTCCATACATATGGATGCCAGTTAAAATGAATATCTATAAATTCTCATAAATTTACATTGGGATGTTTATACTATATATGCTACTCATTTAGATCTAAATTAGGCCTAAATGTGATGTCCTTTCATACACTGTTTAGTTGAATGAGCCTAGCAACTCTGTTAACCACAAAAAGACATAAAACAGCATGTCAAGACCTCAATTATTAACATACAAACACTAGAAATGATTTTTCAGCAGATATGTAAAAGAACCTGAATATCAAAATAGATACTTTTTTCTGTATAAAGAAACACATGGCTTAATTCCTTCCTTTGCTGGTAAATGCAAGACTTAAACATTAACTTGCTCACATTCGTTACCACAAACACAGTGACTTCCTTCTTATGGTCAATAGGCCGTGACTGGTGTCATGCAAGCATGTGTCTCTCTACACAAGCCCACAGTGAACTATGCACAAATCAAAAAGAGCACAGACCACTTTAGTTGCTGGGGAATATTTTCAAGAACAGACTTAATACCTGATTCCTTAATACAGTTGCAGATCCTGAGAATTTTCTCTTGAATTCTGAATCGGGTTACTTTTATATCTCCCTTGAATTAAAAAAAAAAAAAAGTAATGGTTGCTACCACTAACCTCCATACTAACTTTGTCACAAGATGTATACTTTGCTGAATTACCTAATCTCTGAATTCGATTTATTCTTTGGTAAATTGGATATTCCTTGCTTTTAGAAGGCTGGAAGTGGTTGACTATTTTTATTATATGCATTCATTGCCTTGCAGCAAGTTTTTTTTGAAAGCATCCCTGAAGTTGTAGTTTTATGGTCATGAGGTACTGATTTAAAAAAACAAAACAAACACTAAAGATTAAGGTTAGGCTCCTTAATTTATTATTTTTCATAATTTCAACATTTATGAAAAACACTTCATGCACTACCAGATTCTAGAAAAAGGAAAATTCACCAAGACAAGATTATTGACATGAATGGAAGTTTAAAGAAAATGCTGCTTTCCATTTAAGTGGTTTAAATACAGCTTTGAACTGATTTGAACCCCAATCAAATACCATATGGAACTGATTGGCAGGGGGTGGGGACTTGGGGGGCTGTCTTTTAACCCAAGAAAGATTCCTTTTTTGTGTGTGACCACAGTTAGAAAATCATCTTCTAGGCCTTGTTTAGTGGTTTTACCCCCTTGACAAAGGCTCAATTAAAAAAAAATCTAATTTCCATTCTACCTCCCCTGCATTTTGAACAGAATCTTGAAGCCCCGGGATTTTCCTCCCTGGGTCCCTCCTGCGGTCTAGGGCCCGCCCGCGACTCCAGCACAGAGCCACCTGGAGACATCGGAGCGCAGCCGGGCTGCCCCGCTCACCCCGCAGGCCGCCCGCAGGGCCGACTTCCGGCCGAGCCGGGCCTAGGCCCCCGCCCCGCCCCCAGGAGCCAAGACTCGTGGGGAGTTTCCCGCGATGCCGCGGGGGCGCGTGGGTCCGCTCGCCAGGGCCCAGAGTGCAGTGCGGGCACGTGCGCGCGTGCGCGCGCGCAGCTACACCGCCGAGCGACCGCGGGAAAATTCCAAAAAAGTCAAAACTAAACAAAGCAAAAAAACCGGTACGAGGCAAAGCCAGATTTTTCAAGCCACAGAACCTGGGCGGTGGCGGCCTTCCCGCCGCTGCCCAAACTGCTGAAGCAGCGCTGGCGTGGACCACCCGGTAAGAGAGAGGCCGCGGGACGAGAGGGAAGGCGGCCTCTTCCCTTGGGGGGGTG